>JASDDO010000001.1:209555917-209841704 GCA_030015575.1 Agapanthus africanus
GTTGACTAGATACAATATGAAAAGTAAATACAAGAGTGGGTACGATACAAATGTCCCACCTACCAAAAAAATCACCCGAAAGCAACTGTGTGCCAGCGATGCCGCTACTGATCCAAGCGGTCAACCTGCAAGAACTGTGGAACAACGGGGGTGAGTTTCCAACTCGTGAGTACAAAAACATCAACAAGTGGAAATCGAATAAACAACAACTCCTAAGTGAACTGTAACATAAAGGTAATACTATGACATCTGTGGTGACCGTATCTGCATATTTGCCAAATAATATACTCAAAGTCTGTATGTATGTGGATATCATCTAACCATGTAATCAATGCTTCTATGCGTGTGGATCCCATCCATGTGTCAACCAATGAGATAACAACATCATGTATGTAAATATCATAAAAGCATATGGATGAAAGTATGAGGATATAAATCAACATGTGTCCTGTTGGAGATAGTGCCCTCAGAGTCAATTATTGGATCACAGGCACGTGATTGCAATGGTTGAGGGAGGACCTATCCCGGTAGGACAGTCTTACTCGAGATGATAGTATGCTATCTGGTTTATCTTTATCATCGTGTACTACTTTAGGTGACCTGACAGGTCACTATTACACGTTGGTAGAGCCCCTAGGATTCTTGCTTGACCACCAGCAGTATGAGGGCGATCATATAAGTGGGAGCTGGCGGTCTATAAGCATATCCTTAAATGGTCCCTAGTCATGGGAGTTTCGAGACAGGGCATCGATACTCGAGAGTAGACTAGTGTATACAGTCGAGACCCCGACGAGGGGCGGTGGCCGGTCTCACAAGCAATTGGTGTCAGTTAGATCACCTAAGATGTATACAGGTGCTCATTGGGTTATGAGTACACCGGACAGGACTCGCCGGGAACATGCTAGTTGGTCCTATACCTGACGTCAGATAGCAGTTCCCTGGTGACATGTGTACAGGTTAGTTCATCGACCTGGGGATCGTCATTTGTCTCGTGTGAGTTCCCACTGTACTTTGATTACTACCCTACCATGGCTCAAAGGAGTCGTGCAAACAGGTTTTAGTTGGGTACAGTCCCGAGCCACATGGAGGCAGTGAGCGTATCTTCAGGGGTTTGTCTCTCCCGGTATTGTGGGTGAGGTCGCGCTGTGTCTAGGAGAGCCATTACACGAAACCCTCGGCCGAGGCAAGGAGATTTACTGGTAGGTATTCCAGTAGTATCTCAGGGTGTTCTGGGCTACACTCCGACACGACTTGTACCGCTTTTGGGGGTCTGACTTTTACCAACCCCCTAGGCCCGCCATGCGATGCTCATAGATGAACGGACCGGACTGTACGGATATTGTCACTGACAGGCTCAGTAGGGTGTCAGGCTGAGTTCGCTCACAGACGTCCCTTTTGGTCAATACCTGGTAGCCCGTTACGTATTGGCTTATACCTTTGACGTGCTAGTGGTTAAATCCACAACCAAGGTGTTGACGAGTCTTTAGAGTCCCCCACATTCAGTTACTCAAGCTTTCGGGCGAAAAGCTGTAGAGGCCGTATGGAGATATGGCAAGATCCGATCAGATACGTGCGGTATTGCACGGATCAGGATCGGACAGTTTGTACTAGAGGCCGTATGGATATATGGCAGGGTTCGATCAGATACGTGCGGTATTGCACGGATTAGGATCGGACGGATATTACTAGCCGGCTTTGGTTTAAGCCGGATCCTAGTATAGTACAGTGTAGACTTTGTCTCGTTGCATTTGTATTTCGGTCGGAATACAAATGCATGAGTGTATGCACAGTATCGGGGTTTTCCTGTAATTTATTACGGGACCAGTTTTCTGGAGTTGCCAGTTTGCTTTCCGTTTCGGCCAATTTCCTTTGTATCGTTCATTGGCCGAAGATTGGTGGAGGAGGGCTTATTTGCATTTGTGCAAATAAGTATTTGTGGAGGGTGTTCTTTGCATATTCTTGTATCATGATGGTTGCACCATTCTTTGACCTTGACTTCTTCTTCTTCTTTCATGATGGCTTGACTTTTGAAGCCATCATGGTTGTTGATGATTGTTAGTTGGAGTGTGAGGTTGGTTTTGTTATCATGGTTGATCATCACCATTCTCTTGCATCATTCTAATGACTTATCACTTTTGGTATTATTCCCCACTACACTCTCATTCTCTCCTCTTCCTCATGGTGATGGCCGGCCATGTATGGAGGCTGCCCATTTTTCATGTGTGGGAATTTTTGGATATTTGGCTTTGTAAAATCCCCACAACACCACTTCCAAAAGTATATATCATATCCTCCACCAATGGCAACCTCCACTACCCCAAAATGAAACACAAGTTCTACACACCATTCTACAGCAAACCTTGGGCACGTCGACTAGCCAGCTTCGTGCCCGAGTTGCCTCGGCATTGAGGTGGGAGCCCGTAAAAGATGTAGGCGATGTGGTGCACTTCCGGCGACGAGGTGGAGACAGGACATTCCGCGGGAGATCGGGACGACGACGAGAAGACCGGAGGACACGGATCAGTCGGTATATCTCTATTCCCTATCTTGTAGTTAGCTAGGACTAGTTAATGGTTCAATCCGGGTTTTTAGTGCGCGGTGGTGCCGGTTTGCTAGTTTGCAAAATTAAAGTATATCACCGCTTCCGCATTTGGCCCTCGGGATGGAGGCCGGGGCGCCGCCGTGCACTTACAGTGGTATCAGAGCCTCGCCATTAACCTAGTCTAGCTTTGTGTAATGTGTTTACATTTCCGATCGACCAAAATTCCAAAACCCACATTTTGTTTGCATCAGTTTTCTGTTGAAATTTTTTGGAGTAGAAATTTTTTTCAGGTTACAGAAAAGTGATGTACTGGAAAATATAAGGCTACTGTAGAAATTCGACAGAGTAATTCCATAGTGGGAGCGCGGAACCGCGGCCAAACCCCCCTTTGGGCCGCGGTTCCGCCGCACTATGATCAGATCACTGTGTCAATTTTCTTCGGTTACTTTCTGGTCTAATAATCGGGGTTTTGGAATATTAATTTTGGGCCCAGAATTTCTTGATGTGCTACAGTAGTACTTGGGGGCCCACTTGTTAAAATTTGATCGATCGGATATTTTAAACACATTATTTCACAGTATTTACATTATATCTGCGACCGTGAATGTCATTCGATCGGTAAATCCTGTCTAACTGCTATAGCCCGGTTAGACGGATTTGCGAACGTGACTTTCACGTTGATATTTTGTGATTTTGCTGTGATGTTGCGGATCGGTCGTGGGGATAGCCTGGATGCAATGCTAGTACAGTTTTTGTTGTATTATGTACATTTGATATTGCGGGGCGAGCGTCTGATATGTGGACTGCCGTCACTGCCTGTTTGTATTATTATTTTGGGGCACGACCAGGTTGCGGTCGATGTACGCGGTGTATGTATATTTTACTTTCTGTACTAGGATTGCCCCGCGGAGGGATGCACGGATAGTCGGGTTCTAGAGGGCAACAAGCCCGCATCTCATGGCATTGAGATGGAAGGGGCTTCACTCTAGAATTGGCGGGCTATTCGCCGCACTCGTAGAGGGTACAGGTTGACCCAGGAGGGGTGCCCAAGTTACCGGATTCCGTGAAGTGCTGGGTGGTCCATTCACGTTACTGAAGGGGGCTGCCTCGCTTCAGGTTTTGGCGGGTAACTTTCCGCGCCCGTAGGGGTCTAGGATTTCATTGCACAGGCTATCCACACGACTAGGGGAACGTCGGGTTTCAGCGGCTCTGTGAAACCCGGGGATCCCAGATATCTGTATTGTTCTGTGATGCTGTACATTTCTGTGATGTTGCATTTTATCACGCCTTGAGCGAATATAATATATTGGTATATATATTAGTAGATGTTGTATATGTTTTGCATCCGCGCTAGTCCAGTCCCCGCTCTGTCGTTAGTTAGCTAACCTAACGGGTAATGACGGGACCCAGTGGCGAATGTGGATGGCATATACGTACGTCAGTATATTTTCGTTCTTTGTGGTGTGATCAATTGATGGGACTGCGTTGATTCGGATCAATGCAAGTTAAAAACAAACCTAATCTGATGTTGTTGGAACACTTTTCAAAAAGTTGTTATTGCAAGGACGTTCACTTTTGTTTTGCATCGTGGTATTCAGTTGGAATATCCTGCTCCTCAGTCGACGAGGCAAGGGCCGAGATCCCTTCACCCGGAGTGACCCCTTGGACAAAAGTTTGTGTCAGGGCAATAACTTCACTATAGCCGATTACTTTTGCTTTGCATCGTGGTATTCAGTTGGAATATCCTGCACCTCATTCTACGGGGAAAGAGCCGAGATCCCTTCACCGGGAGTGACCTCTTTAGCAAAGGTTTTCGTCACTATATTTTTAAAAGCTATCCGTTCCTTCAACGATATCAAGTTCACTACGTTAAAGGTTTTCGCCAGAAACCATTCGTAGCCCTCCGTCGTTTCATATGGATGGTCAATAGTATTTAAGCTGTGTATGTTGGCCAAAGTCAAGGCACAGTGATTGGTAGCTATTGGGGTATTCATATGCAGCATAGATAGATGCGTTGGTTTGGGACAGTCGTATGCCATTTTGGCCAAAGTCAAGGGTAGGTACGGGTGGATTCAAATTAACCTGGAGAATGACGGGTAGAACTTGACATGTGACTTATGATATGTTGGCCAAAGTCAAGGTCATAAGAGCATGGGGTAAAAATCTCATCGGGAGTTTCAAAAGAACTGAAACTTGCCAGATATGCGCATACCTTCTAGAGTGTGATGGCATGAGCGGATTCCGTCACGTTATCATACGATGATAGTTGGATCCCGTTTCCCACTGATGAGTTAGTTTACTCCTCGGGTGATCCCGACTAATTCTTCTTTCAGGTTTGGAGAAGAATTTGACGGTATAGTGGGAGGTTTCCAGATTAGATAAATTGGTAACCATTCTGATTTAGATTAGAGTGCACGCTGAGTGTTTCTTTTCTCTCTCTGTGGCAGCGACCATTGTCCCGACCCTAAGACTATGACTCAGAGACCAAAATTGACCGAACCTTCTTAAACACTGGCTTTTGGATTGTCAGAGTTGCGAACCTCATTGCCACTCCTACTTTTACCTAATTCTCCAGGACACCCCGTATTACTACGAACGTCCATTTCCATTGGACAAAACCATCGTATAGTAATATACGAACTCGAAGGAATTCGAGGATGGTTTCAGGTTCTGGAGGAAACGAATAGGACTATTCAGTTGTCTTTTCCTCTTGCCTTCTCTCAGATTGCGAGTACCCCTTAGATTAGGGGATAGTACACCCATTACGCAAATTGGACAGTCTTCTTCCAAACCATAAGCAGGTGCCGACCGGTAGGGAATGAAGAAACCCAATTAGCCTAAACGGTGTACAGAAGGTATTAAGTTAAGACAAAGAAAGGGATTAGTAAGAGGGCAAAGTAAATTGCGACTGCTATTCACGACTAAACCAAGTATTTTATTACCACTCCCACATCACCTTTGTATTTCTCCAGGACACTCCGTATCACTACGAAGATCCACAGTTATTTGGATATTCCATCGTATGGTCATATACGAACTCGAAAGGAACTTGTTCCAGTTCGGGGATAGATTCTGGTCCAGGAGAAATAGGAATAAGGTTTATTCGGTTGTCTTTTATCCTCACCTTCTCTCGCATTGCGAGTGTTCCTAGGATTGGGACAGTACACCCATTATGCTTATTGGATAGTCTTCTTCCAAACCATAGGCTGGTGCCGAACGGTAGGTAAGAAAGAAAACCATTTGGCCTAAAGGGGTATGCAGGAGGTAATGACTAAAGACATAAAAAGGGATTTGGAGAGGTGGCAAAGAAATACACGGTTACAGCTGTGAATCTGGATAATGGAAGAGGTATTACTAGGAATACCCGGATACCCCATCGAAACATTTCGATGTTTCAGTTGCACCGTGTACTGTTAAAGGAAAACTGATTTCCCGATTAAATACTTACTCCAGGGTTTGTATTTACCAGGTATGATTATCACATCTGTATGGTTTTACAGATGATGAATGGGAGTAAGTTATTGGGAATTAGGTGACCATCCTCATTATATCGGAATTCGTTGTAATTGGTGATATTTGACGAAGTCACCTGGGTTGTTTGCCGGACGGCGAATATTTGGTTTTGAATATCCGTTATAATACACCATTTTCAAATTGATATATCTGTACTTCTATTTTTATAGAGTGAGATATACCTTTTGGAAATTATGTCGATGACATTTACCTATATCAGTGGATGGTTAGGTAAGGAGCATTAAACAGCGGTGTAATTCTTCTTAACCATAAGTACAGTTTTCAACCTACGACACACAGTGAATGAGTTATCAAACTCAAGGGACTTATACAGAGTATTGTATATTGTCCAGGGTCCATCAGGACAGAGGGGTTGGTCCTCATACTATATTCAGTTTACTTATGACTTCTCTAGTTTTTAGACAGGTGTTTCGTGGAAACACAGGGTCCGAATTTTGAGAAGTTATAGGTATTTGAATAAAGTAGAGAACCAGGTGTAGCAAGTATCGGTATTCTTCAAAGTGATCGAAGATGTAGATACTTGTATATGGTATTCAGTTGATAGTAATAATAAAGATAACTTGCTTCTCTTTCAGGTTACTCATAATTGGAAGCATTCCTAAGTTGAGTAACGCTGATCGGCCTCTCTCCATTTAGTTAACATGCACTGGAGATAGCTGCATGATTTGAATCTGGTTCAATTAAATCAGTGCCTCTGGTTTTATATTGGATATAGAACAGTTCATATCTTAACGTTGTTAAGGTACGGGGAGTTGTCCGGATTATGCTTAAAACCAGACTCTGGATAACTCAAGGCACGTTTCTGTAATGGTTGTTTGTGGGTTGACCCAGGCTATGACGAGGGTTGACTTCCTACCATCTGGAAGATCAATAGTGATATTGTTCTAAACTCGCCACAGTTTTATTAAAAATGGATTTTTTCAGAAAACAGTAGTGGGAGTATAGTAGAACTGGAAGTGATTCCAGAACCGCAAAGGATTACTGAAGATTTGATAGGAACCTAAAGATTCAATCTGGTTTGACATTCCATTGGCCACTCCGCAGATAAGGTGGGTAACTTCACGCACCCGAGAGGTACTCCGGTAGCCTCAAGGACGGTGACAGGGAAGTTCTTGTTTACTCAGACTTGCCATTGCTGTTGTTCCAGACCGTGAGACCCGGCAGGAGGATGAGTATAGCGTCGTTCTGAACTAGCTTTAGAAGTGTAAGTCTATATGACTCTGCCAGAGGGTTGTCGTAGTCAGTGGGAGCAGCGGAAGCATTGGTGGACAGATGGCTTATGTCTATTTATGGACTAAAGCAGATATAGCGGAGATAGATCATCAATTTCTGATGTGACAGTCATAGGTTTGACTTCATCAGAATAGGGGATGGATCTGTTGAGAAGGTAGTAGGGTGTGATGTCATGGTATTTAGATGACATACACAGAGTAGGAAAAGAAACTCCTATACTACGATCGGTTATACTTTGGTCGTCACATAGTGGTTTCTCCACATGGGACTTGGACATTATATCAGACATACTGGTTACTAGATCTATGGTTTTAGATCTAGATTTGGGTGGTTTCCCAATCAGGGTACTTTGACGGCATTCTAAGAGTAGTTTGAATGGACGACTCCTGGCACGGTAGTGTACCTGCAGGTGATGGAGTCACCCTCTCTAAAGCTGTCTTACAGACTAAAGGGGAGAGGGATGTGCATGATTGGCAGATCACTTGCTCAGGCAATTGAGTCAATCATGAGATGTCAAGTACCATACCAGATGTTGCTCTTGCAGTAGATGCAATAAGTTGATATTAATCCAATCCTGGAGAAACAATCGGAAGCAGCTTTAGAACATAAGTGGATGTTCTAGGGATATGATAACGACAGCCTCATACAGGAGACAGTTATCATTCCAGGCTTCCAAGGTGACTTGGACGACAGGGAGGTTGTCAGAGTTATAGTTTTTCCTTCTGACGAGGCGCAGTATTTTGGACAGGTGGTCCAAGGCAATACTGAGGGAGGCATGGCGCAGGATACTGATTGAGTTCAGTTGACGATACAGTCTAAGAAGTTCGGATTTGGAGTTCATTTATGAGTTAGGTCCCATCAGACATCCAGACACATTCTAAGACATGTATTGCTCATTTCGGGAGATGGTTTTCTCCGCGAACTTGAGATATAGAGAGACATAAAAAGAAACATCAAAGCGGATCCACTCACTGATGCTATTTCTCGAACGCAATAGTTTCGCAAACAGGCTTTGTGAGACTGACTAGTAGAGGAGTTGGGTGTTCGGTATCACACGGGCTGTGAGTATGCGACATCGCAATAATTAGCCTTGAGTGCAAGTGGGAGATTGTTGGAGATAGTGCCCTCAGAGTCAATTATTGGATCACAGGCACGTGATTGCAATGGTTGAGGGAGGACCTATCCCGGTAGGACAGTCTTACTGGAGATGATTGTATGCTATCTGGTTTATCTTTATCATTGTGTACTGCTTTAGGTGACCTGACATGTCACTATTACACGTTGGTAGAGCCCCTAGGATTCTTGCTTGACCACCAGCAGTATGAGGGCGATCATATAAGTGGGAGCTGGCGGTCTATAAGCACATCCTTAAATGGTCTCTAGTCATGGGAGTTTCGAGACAGGGCATCGATACTCCAAAGTAGACTAGTGTATACAGTCGAGATCCCGACGAGGGGCGGTGGCCGGTCTCACAAGCCATTGGTGTCAGTTAGATCACCTAAGATGTATACAGGTGCTTATTGGGTTTTGAGTACACCGGACAGGACTCGCCGGGAACATGCTAGTTGGTCCTATACCTGACGTCAGATAGCAGTTCCCTGGTGACATGTGTACAGGTTAGTTCATCGACCTGGGGATCGTCATTTGTCTTGTGTGAGTTCCCACTGTACTTTGATTACTACCCTACCACGGCTCAAAAGAGTCGTGCAAACAGGTTTTAGTTGGGTACAGTCCCGAGCCACATGGAGGCAGTGAGCGTATCTTCAGGGGTTCATCTCTCCCGGTATTGGGGGCGAGGTCGCGCTGTGTCTAGGGGAGCCATTACACGAAGCCCTCGGCCGAGGCAAGGAGATTTACTGGTAGGTATTCCAGTAGTATCTCAGGGTGTTCTGGGCTACACTCCGACACGACTTGTACCGCTTTTGGGGGTCTGACTTTTACCAACCCCCTAGGCCCGCCATGCGATGCTCATAGACGAACGGACCGGACTGTACGGATATTGTCACTGACAAGCTCAGTAGGGTGTCAGGCTGAGTTCGCTCACAGACGTCCCTTTTGGTCAATACCTGGTAGCCCGTTACGTATTGGCTTATACCTCTGACGTGCTAGTAGTTAAATCCACAACCAAGGTGTTGACGAGTCTTTAGAGTCCCCCATATTCAGTTACTCAAGCTTTCGGGCGAAAAGCTGTAGAGGCCGAATGGAGATATGGCAAGGTCCGATTAGATACGTGCGGTATTGCACGGATCAGGATCGGACAGTTTGTACTAGAGGCCGTATGGATATATGGCAGGGTTCGATCAGATACGTGCGGTATTGCACGGATTAGGATCGGACGGATATTACTAGCCGGCTTTGGTTTAAGCCGGATCCTAGTATAGTACAGTGTAGACTTTGTCTCGTTGCATTTGTATTTCGGTTGGAATACAAATGCGGGTGTGTATGCACAGTATCGGGGTTTTCCTGTAATTTATTACGGGACCAGTTTTCTGGAGTTGCCAGTTTGCTTTCCGTTTCGGCCAATTTCCTTTGTATCGTTCATTGGCCGAAGATTGGTGGAGGAGGGCTTATTTGCATTTGTGCAAATAAGTATTTGTGGAGGGTGTTCTTTGCATATTCTTGTGTTATGATGGTTGCACCATTCTTTGACCTTGACTTCTTCTTCTTCTTTCATGATGGCTTGACTTTTGAAGCCATCATGGTTGTTGATGATTGTTAGTTGGAGTGTGAGGTTGGTTTTGTTATCATGGTTGATCATCACCATTCTCTTGCATCATTCTAATGACTTATCACTTTTGGTATTATTCCCCACTACACTCTCATTCTCTCCTCTTCCTCATGGTGATGGCCGGCCATGTATGGAGGCTGCCCATTTTTCATGTGTGGGAATTTTTGGATATTTGGCTTTGTAAAATTCCCACAACACCATCTCCAAAAGTATATATCATATCCTCCACCAATGGCAACCTCCACTACCCCAAAATGAAACACAAGTTCTACACACCATTCTACAGCAAACCTTGGGCACGTCGACTAGCCAGCTTCGTGCCCGAGTTGCCTCGGCATTGAGGTGGGAGCCCGTAAAAGATGTAGGCGATGTGGTGCACTTCCGGCGACGAGGTGGAGACAGGATATTCCGCGGGAGATCGGGACGACGACGAGAAGACCGGAGGACACGGATCAGTCGGTATATCTCTATTCCCTATCTTGTAGTTAGCTAGGACTAGTTAATAGTTCGATCCGGGTTTTTAGTGCGCGGTGGTGCCGGTTTGCTAGTTTGCAAAATTAAAGTATATCACCGCTTCCGCATTTGGCCCTCGGGATGGAGGCCGGGGCGCCGCCGTGCACTTACATGTCCCTCGCGACACATCAAAATCATGGAACCTGAGTGTCCAACATCGACGCTAGAAACATCATGAAACCCGTGGCGAGCATCGACACGTAAATCCTTATATATCTCAGGCGCCGAAACCTCAGATCGGCTCTCAGGCACCGCACAATCTGGTCGACCCTCATATCCATCTCACTACTCCGTTCGGTATCCACCGGATAACCGCCGAGTCCAACTACTATCACCGGTAGGTATGACTCCTGTTGGATATAGTGCCCTCAGAGTCAATTATTGGATCACAGGCACGTGATTGCAATGATTGCGGGATGACCTATGCCAGTAGGACAGTCTTACTCGAGATGATAGTATGCTATCTGGTTTTTCTTTATCATCGTGTACTGCTTTCGGTGACCTTACAGGTCGCTATTACACGTTGATAGAGCCCTTAGAATTCTTTCTTGACGGCCAGCAGTATGATGGCGATCATATACGTGAGAGCTGGGGTCTATAAGCACATCCTTAAAGTGGTCCCTAGTCGTGGGAGTTTCGAGACTGGGCATCGATACTCCATTAGTAGACTAGTGTATACAGTCGAGACCCCGACGAGGGGCGGTGGCCGGTCTCACAAGCCATTGGTGTCAGTTGGATCACCTAAGATGTATACAGGTGCTCATTGGGTTATGAGTACACCGGACAAGACTCGTCGGGAACATGCTAGTTGGTATTATACCTGACGTCAGATAGCAGTTCTCTGGTGACATGTGTACAGGTTAGTTCATCGACCTGAGATCGTCATTTGTCTCGTGTGAGTTCCCACAGTGCTTTGATTACTACCCTACCACGGCTCAAAAGAGTCGTGCAAATAGGTTTTAGTTTGGTACAGTCCCGAGCCACATGGAGGCAGTGAGCGGATCGGCAGGAGTTTCGTCTCTCCCGGTATTGGGGGTGAGATCGCGCTGTGTCTATGAGAGCCATTACACGAAGTCCTTGGCCAAGGCAAGAGATTTACGGGTAGGTATTCCAGTAGTATCTCAGGGTGTTCTGGGCTACACTCCGACATGAATTGTACCTCTTTTGGGGGTCTGTCTTTTACCAACCCCCTAGGCCCGACATGCGATGCTCATAGATGAACGGACCGGACTGTACGGATATTGTCACTGACAGGCTCAGTAGGCTGTCAGGATGAGTTCGCTCATCGACCTCCCTTTTGTTCAATACCTGGTAACCCGTTACGTACGGCTAGTACCACTGACGTGCTAGTGGTTAAATCCACAGCCAAAGTATTGACGAGTCTTTAGAGTCCACCACAGACAGTTTCTCAAGTTTCGGGCGAAACGTTGTAGATGCCGTATGATATATGGCAGAGTTCGATCAGATACGTGCAGTAGTGCACGGATCATGATCGGACGGATCATACTAGTAGGCTTTGGTTTAAGCCGGATCCTAGTATTAGATTTGTTGGATTACTTTAGTCTCATCACATTCGCATTCAGTCGGAATGCGGATGCAGGTATGTATATATAGGTTAGGGGTATCCATGTGATCCGTCACGAGTTTACTTTAGATGTTGTCGTATCTTTTTGTTGTTGTAAACATTTGGGTTAATGTTTACAAATGGAAATAATGTGCTAGAAATCATGATTAGGAGCAATAATTATGACACATACATAAGTGATGACTCATGGTCTCTTTTTTGTGCATGTGTCACATTATTTGATGGATTTGTGAGTTGAAATGATAAGAGGAGAGAGAAGGGCAGCCATATGGCTTGGTTTTTGCTCTTGTGTTTATCATTCTAACTCTCATTTTATCATTGCAACAACACAAGAAAAAGAAAGGCTTCTTCTTCTTCTTCTTCCTCTAGCTCACAACCTCTATTGATGGCTTCATCATCAACCTCCATCCATACAATGGATGCAAGAGACAAAGCTGTCACACACTTTCTCTACATCGCCTTAGACACGTCGGCTAGCAAACTTCGTGTCCGAGTTGCTTCGGACGAAGCGGGATCCCGTAAAAAGACTCGAAGATGTGGTGCCCTTTCCGATGAGAAGATCGGAGATGCCGCGAGGAGCTTGGGATGGTGGCTAAAGACCAAAAGACACGGATCGATCGGTATAGCTTTCCAACCCTTTCTCTAGTTGCTAGTTGTAGGTTAATGGTTCGATCCGGGTTTAAAGTATACGATAGCGCCGGTTTCAAGTTTTGAAAAAGTTTTCGTTTCCGCATTTTGGCCTCATACAGACGGACGGGGCACTACCGTAGACTTACATGGTATCAGAGCCACGCCATTAACCTTTACTAGCTTGCTCTAACGTGTTTAAAATATCGATCGAACGAAATTTTCCAAAACCGCATTTCCAATTCTGCTGTTTCTGTCGAAATTTTTTTGTTGTCAAAAAATTATTTGAAGTACGTCAAAAAATCAGGCAGGCTTTTCTAAAACCACTGTAGAAATTTGAAAGTGCAAGTCCACCATAGCGCCGCGGAACCGCGGCATTACCCTTGTTTTGGCCGCGGTTCCGCCACACCACTGTAGCATTAGGGCACCATTTTTCCTATAGTGGTTTCTGACTTAGAAATGGAGTTTCTGGTATTTTTTGTTTTGGCCCAAATTATTTTGAGTGCTGGGAATTGTACATGGGGCCCACTTCGGGAAATTTTGTCGATCGAAAATTTAAATATGTTAGTTTAAAGTACTTACATTATATCTGCGACCGTGAATGTCATTTGATCGGTAAATCTTGTCTAATTCCTATAGCTCTTTTAGATGGATTTGCGAACGTGACATTCACGTTGATGTTCTGTGTTGTGCTGTGATGTTGCGGATTTGTCGTGGTGGATAGCCTGGATGCAATGGTAGCACAGTTTAGTTGTATATGTACATTTGATATTGCGGGACGAGCGTCCGACATGTGGACTGCCGTCACTGCCTGTTTGTATATTATTCTTTTGGGGCATGACCGGGCTGAGGTCGATGTACCCGTTGTATATATTTTACTTTCTGTACTAGGATTATCCTATGGTGGGGTGCACGGATAGCCGGGTTCTAGAGGGCAACGGGCCCGCATCTCATGGCTTTGAGACGGAGGGGGCTTCACTCTAGAATTGGCGGGCTATTCGCCGCACAGGTAGGGGGTACAGGTTGACCCAAGGAGGGGTGCTCAAGTTACCGGATTCCGTGAAGTGCTGGGTGGTCCATTCACTTTGTTGAAGGGGGCTGCCTCGCTTCAGGTTTTGGCGGGTAACTTGCCGCGCCCGTAGGGGTCTAGGATTCATTGCATAGGCTATCCACACGATCAGGGGAACGTCGGGTTTCAGTAGCGGCTCTATGAAACCCGGGGATCCCAGATTATCTGTATTGTTCTATATACTTATTACATTTTTGTGATGTTGCATTTTATCACGCCTTGAGCGATTATTATATATTGATATATATACTAGTTGATGTTGTATATATTTTGCATCCGTGCTAGTCGAGTCCCCGCTCTGTCGTTAGTTAAGTAACCTAACGGGTGATGACGGGACCCAGTGGCGAATGCGGATGACATATACGTACATCGTATTTTCGTTCTTTATTGGTGTGATCAATTGATGGGACTATATTGATTCGGATCAATGCAAGCTAAACAAACCTATTTTGATGTTGTTGGAGTATTTTTCAAAAAGCTGTTATTGCAAGGACGTTCACTTTTGTTTTGCACAGTGGTATTCGGTTATGAATATCCAGCACCTCAGTCGACAAGGCAAGGGCCGAGATCCCTTCACCGGGAGTGACCCCTTGGACAGAAGTTTGCGTTAGGGTAATAGTTTCACTATAGCCGATTGCCTTTTTGCTTTGCATCGTGGTATTCAGTTGGAATATCCTGCACCTCATTCTACAGGGAAAGAGCCGAGATCCCTTTATCAGGAGTGACCTTTTTAGCAAAGGTTTTCGCCACTATATTTTTATAAAAAGATATCCGGTTCCTTCAACGATATCAAGTTCATTAAGCTAAAGGTTTTTTGCCAAAAACTAGTCGTATCCCTCCGTCATTTCAGATTAGTATTACTTAGTATTCGTGCTATGTATGTCGTGCTCAGCCGAGGCGTTGTGTGCGGTAGCTCTGTAATGCTTTTTTGTCTTATGGATATGTGATTGATTAGGACAGTCGTACGGTCATTTTGGCTCAGTCAAGGACTCGTGCGGGCGGGTCTAATGCAATCAAGATAATGACGGGTTGAACTTGACTAGGATCCTTTGATGTGTTGGCTCAATCAAGGTCACTTGGGTCTAGGGGTAAAAATACACATTGGGAGTTTCAAAAGAAACCTTGAAACTTGTCAGGCATGCGCATACCTTCTAGAGTGTGATAACTTGAGTGGATTAGATCACGTTATCATGCGATGATAGTTGGATCCCGATTCCCACTGATGAGTAGGTTTACTCCTCGGATGATCCTGATTAATTCTTCTTTCAGGTTTGGAGAAGAATTTGAGGTTACAGTGGGAGGTTTCCTGATTAGATAAATTGATAACCATTCTGATCATGGTTAGAGTGCACGCTGAGTGTTTCTTTTCTCTCTCTCTTTGGCAGCGATCATGACCCGACCCTTGACTATGACTTAGTGACCAAGTTGACCAAACCTTCTTAAAACGCTGGCTTTTGGATTGTCTGAGTTACATACCTCATTGCCACTCCTACTTTTACCCTTTTCTCCAGAACACCCCGTATTACTACGAATATCCACTTCTATTAGATAAAGCCATTGTATGGTTATATACGAACTCAAAGGAACTTGTTCCAGATTCGAGGATGGTTTCTGGTTCTGGAGAAAATGAATATGACTATTCAGTTGTCTTTTCCTTTTACCTTCTCTCAGGTTGCAAGTGCTTCTTGGATTAGGACAGTACACCTATTACGTTTATTGGAGAGTCTTCATCCAAACCATAGACAGGTGCCGAAAGGTAGGGCATGAGGAAAACCATTTAGCCTAAACGGTGTACAGAAGGTATTAAGTAAAGACAGATAATGGGATTAGTAAGAGGGAAAAGTAAATTGCGACTGCTATTCACGACCAAACCAAGTATTTCATCACCACTCCTACTTCACCTTTGTATTTCTCCAGGACACTCCGTATCACTACGAAAATTCACAGTTTATTGGATACTCCATCGTATGGTTATATACGAACTCGAAGGAACTTGTTCCAGTTCTGGGATGGATTCTGGTTCAGGAGAAATAGGAATAAGGTTTTATTCATTTGTCTTTTATCTTCACCTTCTCTTAGGTTACGAGTACTCCTAGGATTAGGAGAGTACACCCATTATGCTTATTGGATAGTCTTCTTCCATACCATAGGCTGGTGCCGAATGGTAGGGAAGGAAGAAAACCATTTGGCCTAGAGGTGGTGTACAGAAAGTAATGATTAAAGATATATAAAGAGATTTGGAGAGATGACAAAGAAATATACGGTTACAGTTGTGAATCTGATAATGGAAGAGGCATTACTAGGAATACCCGGATACCCCTTCGAAACATTTACATGTTTCAGTTTCACTGTGTATTGTTAAAAGAAAACCAATTTCCCAATTAGCCCTTGCTCCAGGGTATGTATTTACCAGGTTTGATTCTCACATCTGTATGGTTTTATAGATGATGTGTGGGAGTAACTTACTGGGAATTGGGTGATCATCCTCATTATATCGGGATTCGTTGTAATTGGTGATATTTGAGGAAATCGCTTGGGTTGTTTGCCGGATGACAAATATTTGGTTTTGAATATCCGTTGTTATGCATCAATTTCAAATTGATATATCTGTACGTTTATTTTTATAAAGTGAGATATAACTTTTTGAAATTATGTCTATGACATTTACCTATATCAGTGGATGGTTAGGTAAGGAGCAATAAACAGCGGTGTAATTCTTCTCAACCATAAGTACAGTTTTCAACCTACGACACATAGGGAATGAGTTATTAGACTCAGGGGACTTATATATAGTATTGTATGTTTTGCAGTGTCCATGAGGACAGAGGGGTTGGTACTCGTACTATATTCAGTTTACTTATGACTTCTCTAGTTCTTAGACACGTGTTTCGTAGAAATACAAGATCCATGTTTTGAGAAGTTATAGGTATAAGAATAAAGTAGAGAACCAGGTGTTGCAAGTATCGGGATTCTTCAAGGTGATTGAAGATGTAGACACTTGGGTGTGGTATTCAATTGATAGTAATGATTATGAGAACTTGCTTCTCTTTCAGGTTATTCATATCTGGATGTATTCCTAAGTTGAGTAATGCTGATCGGCCTCTCTCTATTTATTTGACATGCACCGGAGACAGCCGCATGATTTGAATCTGGTTCCAATTAAATCAGTGCCTCTTTTTCTATATTGTATATAGAATAGTTCATATCTTAACGATGTTAAGGTACGGCGAGTTGTCCTGCTTAATCTTAAAACCAGACTCTGAATAACTCAAGCGCGTTTCTGTAATGGTTGTTTGTGGGTTGACTCGGGCTATGACGAGGGTTGACTTTCTACCATCTGGAAGATCAATAGTGATATTGTTCTTGACTCTCTACAGTTTTAGTAAAATGGAATTTTTCAGAAAACAGTAGTGGGAGTATAGTAGAACTAGATGTGATTCCAGAACCGCAAACGATTACTGAAAATTTAATAGGACCTAAAGATTCAATCTGGTTTGACATTCCATTGGCCACTCAGCAGATATGGTGGGTAAGCTCAGGCACCCGAGAGGTACTATGGTAGCCTCAAGGACGGTGACAGGGAGGTTCTTGTTTACCCAGACTTGCCATTGCTGTTGTTCCAGACTGTGAGACCCGGCAGGAGGATGAATATAGCATCGTTCTAAACTAGCTTTAGAGTTGTACGTGTATATGACTCTACCAGAGGGTTGTCGTAGTCAGTGGGAGCAGCGGAAGCATAGTTGACAAGCAGCTTATGTCTATTTATAGAATAAAGCAGATATAGCGGAGATAGGTCATCTATTTCTGAAGTGACAGTCATAGGTTTGACTTCATCAGAATCGGGGATGGGTCTGTTAAGAAGGTAGTAATATGTGATGTCCTGGTATTTGGATGACATACACAGAGTAGGAAGTGAAATTCCTATATGACGATCGGTTATATTTTGGTTGTCACACAGTGGTTTCTCCATATAGGATATAGAAATAATATCAGACATTCTGGTTACTAGATCTATGGTTTTAGATTTGGATTTGGGTAGTATCCCAATCTGGGTACTTAGACAGCATTCTAAAGGTGTTTTAGAACGGACGACTCCTGTCACGGTAGTGTACCTGCAGGTGATGGAGTCACCCTCTCTAAAGGTGTCTTACAGACTAAAGGGGAGAGGGATGTGCATGATTGGCAGATCACTTGCTTAGGCAACTGAGTCAATCATGAGATGTCAAGTACCACACCAGATGTTGTTTTTGCATGAGATGCAATAAGTTGATATTAATCTTATCCTGGAGAAACGTTTGGAAGCAGTTTTAGAACATAAGTGGATGTTCTAGAGATATGATAACGTCAGCCTACTTCAGGAGACGGTTATCATTCCAGGCTTCCAAGGTGACCTGGATGACAGAGTGACTGTCAGAGTTATAGTTTTCCCTCTGACGAGGGGCAGTGGTTTGGACGGGTGATCCAAGCGGACACTGAGGGAGGCATGACACAGGATACTGATTAAGTTCAGTTGACGATACAGTCTAAGAAGTATGAATTTGGAGTTCATTTATGAACTAGGTCCCAACAGATATCCAGACATATTCTAAGACAGGTATTGCTCATTTCGGGAGATGGCTTTCTCCGCGAACTTGAGATAAAGAGAGACATAGAAAGAAACATCAGGGCGGATCCACTCACTGAGGCTATTCCTCGAACGCAATAGTTTCGCAAACAGGCATTGTGAAACTGATTAGTAGAGGAGTTGGGTGTTCGGTATCACACGGGCTGTGAGTATGCGACATCGCAATAATTAGCCTTGAGTGCAAGTGGGAGATTGTTGGATACAGTACCCTCAGAGTCAATTATTGGATCACAGGCACGTGATTGCAATGATTGCGGGAGGACCTATGCCTGTAGGACAGTCTTACTCGAGATGATACTATGCTATCTGGTTTATCTTTATCATCGTGTACTGCTTTAGGTGACCTTACAGGTCGCTATTACACGTTGATAGAGCCCTTAAGATTCTTGCTTGACGGCCAGCAGTATGATGGCGATCATATATGTGGGAGATGGGGTCTATAAGCACATCCTTAAAGTGGTCCCTAGTCGTAAGAGTTTCGAGACTGGGTATCGATACTCTATTAGTAGACTAGTGTATACAGTCGAGACCCCGACAAGGGGTGGTGGTCGGTCTCACAAACCATTGGTGTCAGTTGTATCACCTAAGATGTATACAGGTGCTCATTAGGTTATGAGTACACCGGACAGGACTCGCCGGGAACATTCTAGTTGGTATTATTCCTGACGTCAGATAGCAGTATCCTGGTGACATGTGTACAGGTTAGTTCATCGACCTAAGATCGTCATTTGTCTTGTGTGAGTTCCCACTGTGCTTTGATTACTACACTACCCCGGCTCAAAGGAGTCGTACAAACAGGTTTTAGTTGGGTACAGTACCGATCCATATGGAGGCAGTGAGCGGATCGGCAGGGGTTTCGTCTCTCCCTGTATTGGGGGTGAGATCACGCTGTGTCTAGGAATGACATTACACGAAGTCCTTGGCCAAGGATGGAGATTTACTGGTAGGTATTCCAGAAGTATCTCAGGGTGTTCTGGGCTACACTTCGACATGACTTGTACCACTTTTGGGGGTCTGACTTTTACCAACCCCCTAGGCCCGACATGCGATGCTCAAAGACGAACGGACTGGACTGCACGGATATTGTCATTGACAGGCTTAGTAGGGTGTCAGGATGAGTTCGCTCATTGACCTCCCTTTTGGTCAATACCTGGTAGCCCATTACGTATGGCTAGTACCACTGATGTGCTAGTGGTTAAATCTACAGCCAAAGTATTGATGAATCTTTAGAGTCCACTACAGACAGTTTCTCAAGTTTCGGGCGAAATGTTGTAGAGGCCGTATGATATATGGTAGGGTTCGATCATATATGTGCAGTAGTGCACGGATCATGATCAGACAGATCATACTAGTGGGCTTTGGTTTAAGCCGGATCCTAGTATTAGATTTATTGGATTACTTTAGTCTCATCGCATTCGCATTCAGTCGGAATGCGGATGCAGGTATGCATATACAGGTGAGGGGTATCCTTGTGATCTGTCACGAGTTTACTTTAGATGTTGCCGTATTTTTTTGTTGTTGTTGTAAACATTTGGGTTAATGTTTACAAATGGAAATAATGAGCTAGAAATCATGATTAGGAGCAATAATTATGACACATGCACAAGTGATGACTCATGGTCTCTTTTTTTATGCATGTGTCACATTATTTGATGGATTTGTGAGTTGAAATGATAAGAGGAGAGAGAAGGGCAGCCATATGGCTTGGTTTTTGCCCTTGTGTTTATCATTCTAACTCTCATTTTATCATTGCGACAACACAAGAAAAAGAAAGGCTTCTTCTTCTTCTTCCTTTAGCTCACAACCTCCATTAATGGCCTCATCATCAACCTCCATCCATACAATGGATGAAAGAGACAAAGTTGTCACACACATTCTCTACATCGCCTTGGACACGTCGGCTAGCAAACTTCGTGTCCGAGTTGCTTCGGACGAAGCGGGATCCCGTAAAAAGACTCGAAGATGTGGTGCCCTTTCCGACGAGAAGACCGGAGATCGGAGATGCCGCGAGGAGCTTGGGATGGTGGCCAAAGACCGAAGGACACGGATCGACCGGTTTAGCTTTCCAACCCTTTCTCTAGTTGCTAGTTGTAGGCTAATGGTTCGATCCGTGTATAAAGTATACGATAGCGCCGGTTTCAAGTTTTGAAAAAGTTTTCGTTTCCGCATTTTTGCCTCGGACAGACGGCCGGGGCGCTACCGTAGACTTACAACTCCCTCTGCCAGGCTCATCGTCTACACCACGATAATCATCTTTCACCCCGGGGAACCATACCAGGTCCACCATGTTCCCGCAGACGGTACCTCCCACTCCTCGAATCGGGTATCACATGCCAAGCTCATAACCGAGAAAACACATGGTGGACGCACTGAAATATCATATCAAAAGTAACTTGGTTTTTAAAACAATACATACTTTCTTTTGAAATAACCACGGTTCTCAAATCCAGAAATCTCATGAAAACAGCATATCTCAATGCGTATAATCGTAAAGCTTGATGTATGTGACATATAACAGAATGTAAGCATATCCGTATATCAAGCAACACGGAAAAGTGACATGCACATATCGAGGGAAAACCGCTCTTTTAAATGAATCCAGTTTTTAAAATATATTCCGCAGTTCCCAAATTCTCCAAAGTCCATTGCAACATCGTGTAAAGCTGCATATGCAACTATAGCAAGTAAATTTGGAAAGAGTCATATCATGATGCAGCAATCCTACTGTGTAGTGATATGGCAATTATCGTTGATGAAGTGTGTGATCCGGCAAATCTGTGTAAGTGTAATATACACGTCATCGATAATGGTGTAAGTGTACTAGCACAAGTATATGGAACGCAATGAGAATATCATGAATGCAGCATAAGGTAAATCGTCAACTAAAAGCTATAAGGTATACGCATCTAACATGATCGAGTCGGTGAATCTATAAGTCGGCATCCCGCCTCACAATATCACGTACGGTATAATCCATCGTATGGCATCTCCTAGTCAAGGGTATTGATCAAACATCAAGTCAAACTCATCACGTACGGAAAATCATTATACGGCGGCATTAAACCATCAGGGATCCTATCAACTTAAATGACAATGAGGGTACGGACCTAATGTATCGTACGACATATCACTCAAGATTCACAACATATATATACATATATATATTTATATCCCAGGCCACATCCAGAACAATCTCATATCTGGGGACCGGCAAGCTATCAATCATCTCAATTGACTCGCGTCCGTATACCAACATATCATTGAATCATCATATTACATCGTATTCTTTCATCGCATTTAACTCACATTAAGTCAATTCTACATATACATTCTACCCTATACATCAATGTCATGTTACTCTAAAACTTATACTTATTCTAGTGCAACTATATATCTATAAGTCGTGATTCACATTCATTTTTCATATCCCTAAAGCTTTCATCTCAAATCTTGATATACATATTCGATCATTCATATCATCTCTAACTATCCTCCTATCCATAGTTTTCTAATCTAGGTTTCCTTTACCATGTTCTATGAATCGGTTTCCATCAAAAACTTGCGGTGGTGCTATACGCCATCCACCCGACATCCCCCATAGATATAGATCTACTCACCTTGCTCCTTGCATGCCGAAGTCGATGACGCCACACTCCATCGCCTCGGAATCCATACGAAGGTACATACAATATCCACACATGTCGCAACAGCATTAAAATTGAGTTCGGAAAACCACTACGGCACACTGATCGCCTATAGGTTAGAACTTATAGCCCACGCATGCAAAACTAACTAATTACCTATTGTTTTTGACGTATAAACATCTAACAACCGAATACAAATCCAAATATCAAAACCTAGCAATCAAAATACGGAAAACGTAGCCAAAAATCACAACAAAGTGCTCCCAGATTTTGACTCAGGTCAAATGGAGCAAAACAAACAAGTATAGGGTGTTGTATGAGGAGTATATGAGCTACTGGACCAACTTAGACACCAAATACCACCAAATGGCCGACCACATTACATGAAATTCCGGGAGCTCGGCCAGGCTAGCTCCGTTGGGGTTTGTCTGGTCAGGGTGGTCTTCTAGTGTCCTAATTTGGTCCCTGGTATTGTTTGGTTAACTCAAAAACGTCTTAGGTCATCCCAGATTCCCTGCAAATGTCACAAAACAGATACGGTTAATTTCCTTAGTCCTTGTTTTCGTTTCTAAACTCAATTCCACGTCTAGAATTCAACACCTAAGGTCTTAAAACACTCACTACAGATCATGGTTCCACAAAAACACCCAAACCCTATCTACAAATTTCCAAGTTCCCAAATCCACCATTAAACACATTCTAAATTACACTAATAAACTATGAACTCAAAACTAAACTAATTAGAAGAATTTATACCTCCTTTAGGCCACTCAAGACAGCCCTAGCTTCCCAATGTCATCAAAATTCCACTTTGCTTGGTGTATTGTGTAGAGGATGAGGAGGAGGTTAACTTTAATGAAGAGGCTGTAAGGTTTTGGTGAATAAATGGAGATGGATCTAGGGGTAGAAGTGGAGGGAGATGAGGTTGAGAAGGAAGATGAACCAAAAATGGTGGAATGAAGAATGTGGCTGCCCTCTCTCTCTCTCCCTTCTCTTATTCTCATCCACTTTCTCACTAATTACCCTTTTGCCCTTTTTCTCTTTTTCTTTTCTTTTTAATTTTAAAACCAAATCACATAATACCCATAAAACAACACAAATGCAACAACGTGTAACCAAATGCAACATGACATGGTTCACTAGCCATGAAAAACTGCAGAAACACGGATTTGGTATAATCGCGATTAACAGTGCACTAATCGGTTTTTATCCAAACTGCATATAATAAATTTTAAAAATTGCAAATCCAATAAATATATTTATAAATGAATAAATCATTTTAAATTTCCAATTATTTCACATATATTGGTATATATTTATACCCTTTTTCGAAAACCACAATTTCGCAAATCGGGCAGTTTTCGGGAAATATATTATTTTAATATTAAATTCCAAAAAAAAAATTTATATTTTCTGAAATGTTACAATCTTCCCCCCATAAAGAAATTCGGTCGCCGAATTTAAATTTAAACCCCCAAATGCTAAAATATTTCAATGATCAACTCAAATCAATGGGGCTCCGAAATCACGGAAGATACAGAATAACACAGCGCGTCAAGTGCGTATGAAAACGAGTACAAAACTTAAAAACCGAACTCCGTCAAGCGTCCCGCAAATCATCGGATTTGTACTCATATCCTCGGAGTTATATTGGAGATACCGATCTCGAAATCCACTACTGAAATCCAATATGCACTCTTCAAATACTATAATACATATATAGTACGCATCCTTAAAAAATCTCCAAAACTGAATAAAACATTTGGAAAATCTTTTCTAAATCGCCGTGTGAATGCGTAACTCACGGCATAAGTGATGGACGTTCATTTGTAAAGTAATAATATATGTCCTTATATGTTTTTCTCAAATATACGTTCCGCCCTTTCAAAATATCCCAAAAGGTTTTCCTTTGTAAACGTTCGTGTCTCTCGCGGACACGTAGGAAATAGCGAGACTATAGCTCCTTTTTGAAAACCTCTTGTTAAACTTTTTAATTCATGCAAAGTACTCAGGTACTGTCCTCAGATCAGTCATGTTTGGCTACTACACAAAATAGTGCCCAACATGAAAACAAAGTGCTCAAAAGCAAAATTAGCCTCGAAAGGTGTATCCAACAATCACATGCGTCTGGTGTGCACGGAAATCAAATCCAAATACAGGTGCCATAATATGAACAAAAGCAAAACTAAGTGCAACAGATATGCATGAAAACATCTGTCCAGTGCAACAGGTGTGCACGACAATCACCTCAAGTGAATCTAGAGTGCACAAGAATCTCAATCCGGTGCAACTAACATACACGAATGAAAATCCCAATCGAGTGCATCCGGTGTGCACAAAATCACATCTCATCTCATGCCGCCAACATGCACGAAAATCCAACCCAAGCGCGTCAGGTTCGTATAAAACATCTAGTGCAGTATCATGCACGAAAACGAACATCAAGTGCAAACGCGCGCAAAAACATAAATCTGTTAAAAAAAAAGGCCCAAAGACATAAATCAGGTGCAACCAATGTACGGAGTATAAATCTAATTCAACTAATGCTCGAAATATGAATCTGGTGCAGCAAATGCACAAAAACATAAATCTGGTGTGACAATTGCACGAAATGAAAATCTAGTGCAACAAATTCATGAAATACAAATACGGTGAATCCAGTGCACGAAAAACAAATACGGTGCATCCAATGCACGAAATACAATTTAATAACTCAAATGCGTATAAAAAGCAACACCGAGTGTACCAAGGTGTATAAAATCATAAACGCGTGCAACTGCATGCACAAAACACGTATCAATGCACAACAAGCACATGTAAGCTATACCGAGTGCAAAAATCAAATCTAGTGCATACCACATGCACAAAATCAAATCAATCTTATGAAATCCATGAAATCATAATTATGTGCATGCAAGGCACAAAACCGAATCTCAAGTGCAATAAATATGCACAAATCATAAACCAACAAAACGGTGTATAAAGCATATTACAAGTTCTATAACTATGCACCAAATATAAATACCCAGTAGGTGTAGCTATGGTGCATGATAACAATATCATGAAACTCAATCATTAAAACTCAAATCCAAGCGATATAAGCGTGATACTCGGATCACAACGCAAATCGCAGCAAATGACATTGAGGTACACCTCCAACAATCTCGAAAAATATTGGTGCGCCCAAAACTGGCATAGCAAGTACATCCGCTTGCCTCCTGCTCACGGTCTATTCCAATCTCGCCTATGCTGAACTACACGGAGGCTGGTACTGTTACATAATCTTTTCTCACTTTCTTGCTATCTGCGTTCTCAACACAGCATTTCCTCGGGAAGTGGCCATATCCTGACGCCTCTGTATACACATCAGATCTCTAATCTCGATGGGGAGTAACAACAACTCGTCAGCATCTCGCACGAACCTCTGGTTCCACATGTCTTTATTAACGTCCACTTCGATGTCAAGTCATGCTACATGCGTACTGCAAATGTTCACGGCTACAGTTAATCTGGAGTCTCTCACACAGACTCGAAATCACGAACTCGGTATCTGTTGGAGATAGTGCCCTCAGAGTCAATTATTAGGTCACAGGTACGTGATTGTAATGATTGAGGGAGGACCTATCCCGGTAGGACAGTCTTGCTCGAGATGATAGCATGCTATCTGGTTTACCTTTATCATCGTGTACTGTTTTAGGTGACCTGACACGTCGCTATTACACGTTGATAGAGCCCCTAGGATCCTTGCTTGACCACCAGCAGTATGAGGGCGATCATATAAGTGGGAGCTGGGGGTCTACAAGCATATCCTTAAAAGGTCCCTAGTCGTGGGAGTTTCGAGACCGGGCATCGATACTCCATTAGTAGACTAGTGTATACAGTGGAGACCCCGACGAGGGGCGGTGGCCGGTCTCACAAGCCACTGGTGTCAGTTGGATCATCTAAGATGTATACAGGTGCTCATTGGGTTATGAGTACACCGGACAGGACTCGCCGGGAACATGCTAGTTGGTCATATACCAGACGTCAGATGGCAGTTCCCTGGTGACATGTGTGCAGGTTAGTTCATCGACCTGGGGATCGTCATTTGTCTCGTGTGAGTTCCCACTGTACTTTGATTACTACCCTACCACGGCTCAAAGGAGTCGTGCAAACAGGTTTTAGTTGGGTACAGTCCCGAGCCACATGGAGGCAGTGAGCGTATCTTCAGGGATTCGTTTCTCCCGGTATTGGGGGTGAGGTCGTGCTGTGTCAAGGAGAGCCATTACACAAAGTCCTTGGCCAAGGCAAGGAGATTTACTGGTAGGTATTCCAGTAGTATCTCAGGGTGTTCTGGGCTACACTCCGACACGACTTGTACCGCTTTTGGGGGTCTGACTTTTACCAACCCCCTAGGCCCGCCATGCGATACTCATAGACGAACGGACCGGACTGCACGGATATTGTCACTGACCGGCTCAGTAGGGTTGTCAGGCTGAGTTCACTCACAGACGTCCCTTTTAGTCAATACTTGGTAGCCCGTTACGTATTGGCTTATACCTCTGACGTGCTAGTGGTTAAATCCACAACCAAGGTGTTGATGAGTCTTTAGAGTCCCCCACATTCTGTTACTCAGCTTTCGGGCGAAAGGTTGTAGAGGCCGTATGGAGATATGGCAAGGTCCGACCAGATACGTGCGGTATTGCACGGATCGGGATCGGACAGTTTGTACTATAGGCCGTATGGATATATGGCAGGGTTCGATCAGATACGTGCGGTATTGCACGGATCAGGATCGAACGGATATTACTGGCCGGCTTTGGTATAAGCCGGATCCTAGTATAGTACAGTGTAGAGTTTGTCTCATTGCATTTGTATTTCGGTCGGAATACAAATGCGGGTGTGTATGCACAGTATCGGGGTTTTCCTGTAATTTATTACGGGACCAGTTTTCTGGAGTTGCCAGTTTGCTTTCCGTTTCCGCCGATTTCCATTGTTCCGTTCATTGGCCGAAGATTGGTGGAGGAGGGCTTATTTGCATTGTTGCAAATAGGCATTTGTGGAGGGGGTCTTTTGCATATTCTTGTGTCATGATCACTTGACTTTTTGACTTCATCATGGTTGCACCTTACCTTGACTTCTTGACTTTGTTTTCATGATTTCTTGACTTTGGTTGTGATGATGGGAGAGGAGATGGTTGTTGAGTATTGGACTTTCCAAGCCATCATTTTCTTTGCATTATTGATCAAGCCATTCTCTCTCTCTCTCCAATCACACCAAAAATAGGGGGGCTGGCCACTTTAGTGTGGTTGGATTGATTCATTTGGTGTGGCATTTTTTTGGTTCATATTGTGCTAAGAAAAGAGCTCTCTAGTGGATCTCCAAAAATCCTTTTCTTTCCTCCACCAAAAATGGCACCTCCACTACCCCAAAATTGAGACACAAGTTCTACGCCATATTCTACAGCGAACCTTGGGCACGTCGAGTAGCCGGCTTCGTGCCCGAGTTGCCTCGGCATTGAGGTGGGAGCCCGTAAAAGAAGTAGGCGATGTGGTGCACTTCCGGCGACGAGGAGGAGACGGGACATTCCGCAGGAGATCGGGACGATGACGAGAAGACCGGAGGACTTGGATCGTCGGTATATCTCTAACCCTTCTTCTAGTTAGCTTAGACTTGTTAATGGTTACGATCCGGGTGTTTAGTGCGCGGTGGTGCCGGTTTGCTAAGTCCGCAAAAATTTAAGTTTATCACCGCTTCCGCAATTGGCCGTCGGATTGACGGCCGGGGCGCCGCCGTGCACTTACAGTGGTATCAGAGCCTCGCCATTAACTTAGTCTAGCTTGGTGTAGTGTGTTTTTCTGTTTCGATCGATCGAATGTTCCAAAACTACATTTTTGTTCGCATCAGTTTTCTGTTGGAAATTTTTGGTGTCGAAAAATTTTTCAGTTTGTAAAATATTGATGTACTGGAAAATCTAAGAGCTCTGTAAAAATTCGACGAAGTAACTCCACAGTGGGAGCGCGGAACCGCCGCGAAAACCCCTTTCCCGCCGTCCTTCCGCCGCACACTGTGGAGATCACTTCACCAATTTTTTACAGAGGCCTTCTGGGCTTAAAATATGGGTTTTGAAATATTAAAATTGGGCCCAGGATTTCTGTGAGTGCTACAGTTTTGATTGGGGGCCCACTTGTTAGTTTTTGATCGATCGGATATTTTAAACACATTTTTCACAGTATTTACATTATATCTGCGACCGTGAATGTCACTTGATCGGTAAATCCGGTCTAACTGCTATAGCCCGGTTAGACGGATTTGCGAACGTGACTTTCACGTTGATGTTTTGTTTTTGCTGTGATGTTGCGGATCGGTCGTGGGGATAGCCTGGATGCAATGCTAGTACTGTTGTGGTTGTATTATATACATTTGATATTGAGGGGCGAGCGTCCGACATGTGGACTGCCGTCACTGCCTGTTTGTATTATTATTTTGGGGCACGACCTGGTTGCGGTCGATGTACCCGTTGTATGTATATTTTACTTTCTGTACTAGGATTGCCCCGCGGAGGGGTGCACGGATAGCCGGGTTCTGGAGGGCAACAAGCCCGCATCTCATGGCATTGAGACGGAGGGGGCTTCACTCTAGGATTGGCGGGCTATTCGCCGCACTCGTAGGGGGTACAGGTTGACCCAGGAGGGGTGCCCAAGTTACCGGATTCCGTGAAGTGCTGGGTGGTCCATTCACGTTGCTGAAGGGGGCTGCCTCGCTTCAGGTTTTGGCGGGTAACTTGCCGCGCCCGTAGGGGTCTAGGATTTCATTGCACAGGCTATCCACACGACCAGGGGAACGTCGGGTTTCAGCGGCTCTGTGAAACCCGGGGATCCCAGATATTTGTATTGTTTCTGTGATGCTGTACAATTCTGTGATGTTGCATTTTATTCACGCCTTGAGCGAATATAATATATTGGTATATATATTAGTAGATGTTGTATATGTATTGCATCCGCGCTAGTCCAGTCCCCGCTCTGTCGTTAGTTAGCTAACCTAACGGGTAATGACGGGACCCAGTGGCGAATGCGGATGGCATATACGTACATCAGTATATTTTCGTTCTTTTTGGTGTGATCAATTGATGGGACTGCATTGATTCGGATCAATGCAAGTTAAAACAAACCTAATCTGATGTTGTTGGAACACTTTTCAAAAAGCTGTTATTGCAAGGACGTTTACTTTTGTTTTGCATCGTGGTATTCATTGGAATATCCTGCTCCTCAGTCGACGAGGCAAGGGCCGAGATCCCTTCACCGGGAGTGACCCCTTGGACAGAAGTTTGCGTCAGGGCATTAACTTCACTATAGCCGATTACTTTTGCTTTGCATCGCGGTATTCATTTGGAATATCCTGCACCCCATTCTACGGGGAAAGAGCCGAGATCCCTTCACCGGGAGTGACCTCTTTAGCAAAGGTTTTCGTCACTATATTTTTAAAAAGCTATCCGTTCCTTCAACAATATCAAGTTCATTACGTTAAAGGTTTTCGCCAGAAACCATTCGTAGCCCTCCGTCGTTTCATATGGATAGTCAATAGTATTCAAGCTGTGTATGTTGGCCAAAGTCAAGGCACAGTGTTTGGTAGCTGTTGGTTATTCATATGCAGCATAGATAGATGCGTTGGTTTGGAACAGTCGTACTGCCATGTTGGCCAAAGTCAAGGGTATGTACGGGTGGATTCAAATTAACCTGGAGAATGACGGGTAGAACTTGACATGTGACTTATGATATCTTGGCCAAAGTCAAGGTCATAAGAGCATGGGGCAGAAATCACATCGGGAGTTTCAAAAGAACTGAAACTTGCCAGATATGCGCATACCTTCTGGAGTATGATACCATGAGCGGATTCCGTCACGTTGTCATGCGATGATAGTTGGATCCTGATTCCCACTGATGAGTTAGTTTACTCCTCGGGTAACCCCGACTAATTCTTCTTTCAGGTTTGGAGGAGAATTTGAGGTACAGTGGGAGGTTTCCAGATTAGATAAATTGGTGACCATTCTGATCTAGGTTAGAGTGCACGCTGAGTGTTTCTTTTCTCTCTCTCTCTTTGGCAGCGACCATTGACCCGACCCTAAGACTATAACTCAGTGACCAAGTTGACCAAACCTTCTTAAACACCGGCTTTTGGATTGTCAGAGTTGCAAACCTCATTGCCACTCCTACTTTTACCCTTTTCTCCAGGACACCCCGTTTTACTACGAACGTCCACTTCCATTGGACAAAACCATCGTATGGTTAGATACGAACTCGAAAGAATTTATTCGAGGATGGTTTCCGGTTTTGGAGAAAACGGATAGGATTATTCAGTTGTCTTTTCCTTTTACCCTCTCTCAGGTTACGAGTACTCCTTGGTTTAGGGGTAGTACACCTATTACGCAAATTGGATTGTCTTCTTCCAAACCTTAGGCTGGTGCCGACCGGTGGGGAATGAAGAAAACCAATTAGCATAACGATGGTGTGCAGAAGGTATTAAGTTCAGACAAAGCAAGGGATTAGTAAGAGGGCAAAGTAAATTGCAACAGATATTCACGACCAAACCAAATATTTCGTTACCACTCCCACATCACCTTTGTATTTCTCCAGGACACTCCGTATCACTACGAAGATCCACAGTTTATTTAGATACTCCATCGTATGGTTATATACGAACTCGAATGGAACTGGTTCCAGTTCGGGGATGGATTCTGGTTCAGGAGAAATAGGAATAAGGTTTATTCGGTTGTCTTTTGTCTTCACCCTCTCTCATTGCGAGTGCTCCTAGGATTAGGACAGTACACCCATTATGCTTATTGGATAGTCTTCTTCCAAACCATAGGCTGGTGCCGAACGGTAGGGAAGGAAGAAAACCATTTGGCCTAAAGGGGTGTGCAGAAGGTAAAGACTAAAGACAGAAGAAGGGATTTGGAGAGGTGGCAAAGAAATACACGGTTACAGTTGTGAATCTGGATAATGGAAGAGGCATTACTAGGAATACCAGGATACCCCATCGGAACATTTCAATGTTTCAGTCTCACTGTGTACTGTTAAAGGAAAACTGATTTCCCGATTAGACACTTGCTCCAGGGTATGTATTTACCAGGTATGATTCTCACATCTGTATGGTTTTACAGATGATGAGTGGGAGTAAGTTATTGGGAATTGGGTGATTATCCTCATTATATCGGGATTCGTTGTAATCAGTGATATTTGAGGAAATCACCTGGGCTGTTTGCCGGTCGGCAAATATTTGGTTTTGAATATCCGCTGTTATGCACCAATTTCAAATTGATATATCTGTACGTCTATTTTCATAGAGTGAGATATACCTTTCTGAAATTATGTCTATGACATTTACCTATATCAGTGGATGGTTAGGTAAGGAGCATTGAACAGCGGTGTAATTCTTCTTAACCATAAGTACAGTTTTCAACCTACGACACACAGTGAGTGAGTTATCAGACTCAAGGGACTTATACAGAGTATTGTATGTTGACCAGGGTCCATCAGGACAGAGGGGTTGGTCCTCGTACTATATTCGGTTTACTTATGACTTCTCTAGCTTTTAGACAGGTGTTTCGTGGAAACACAGGGTCCGAATTTGGAGAAGTTATAGGTATTTGAATAGAGTAGAGAACCAGGTGTAGCAAGTATCGGGATTCTTCAAAGTGATCGAAGATGTAGATACTTGTATATGGTATTCAGTTGATAGTAGTGATTAAGAGAAATTGCTTCTCTTTCAGGTTACTCATAATTGGAAGCATTCCTAAGTTGAGTAACGCTGATCGGCCTCCTTCCGTTTAGTTGACATGCACTGGAGACAGTTGCATGATTTGGATCTGGTTCAATTAAATCAGTGCCTCTGTTTCTATATTGGATATAGAACAGTTCATATCTTAACATTGTTAAGGTACGGGGAGTTGTCCGGTTTATGCTTAAAACCAGACACTGGACAACTCAAGGCACGTTTCTGTAATAGCTGTTTGTGGGTTGACCCAGGCTATGACGCGGGTTGACTTTCTACCATTTGGATGAACAATAGCAATATTGTTCTAGACTCGCCACAGTTTTATTAAAAATGGATTTTTTCAGAAAACAGTAGTGGGAGTATGGTAGAACTGGAAGTGATTCCAGAACCACAAACGATTACTGAAGATTTGGTAAGGAACCTAAAGATTCAATTTGGATTGACATTCCATTGGCCACTCCGCAGATAAGGTGGGTAACTTCAGGCACCCGAGAGGCACTACGGTAGCCTCAAGGACGGTGACAGGGAAGTTCTTGTTTACCCACAATTGCCATTGCTGTTGTTCCAGGTTACGAGACCCGGCGGGAGGATGAGTATAGCGTCGTTCTAAACCAGTTTTAGAAGTGTACGTCTATATGACTCTGCCAGAGGGTTGTCGTAGTCAGTGGGAGCAGCGGAAGCATTGGTGGACAGGTTGCTTATGTCTATTTATAGACTAGAGCAGAAGTAGCGGAGATAGATCATCTATTTCTGACGTGACAGTCATAGGTTTGACTTCATCAGAATAGGGGATGGATCTGTTGAGAAGATAGTAGGGTGTGATGTCATGGTGTTTGGATGACATACACAGAGTAGGAAAAGAAACTCCTACACTACGATCGGTTACACTTTGGTCGTCACACAGTTGTTTCTCCACAAAGGAAATGGATTTTATATCAGACATACTGGTTACTAGATCTATGGTCTTAGATCTAGATTTGGGTGGTTTCCCAATCAGGGTACTTGACAGCATTCTAAGAGTATTTAGGATGGACGACTCCTGGCACGGTAGTGTACATGCAGGTAATGGAGTCACCCTCTCCAAAGGTGTCTTACAGACTAAAGGGGAGAGGGACGGGCATGATTGGCAGATCACTTGCTCAGGCAATTGAGTCAATCGTGAGATGTCAAGTACCACACCAGATGTTGTTCTTGCACTAGATGCAATAAGTTGACATTAATCCAATCCTGGAGAAACAGTCGGAAGCAGTTTTAGAACATAAGTGGATGTTCTAGGGAGATGATAACGACAGCCTCATTCAGGAGACAGTTATCATTCCAGGCTTCCAAGGTGACATGGACGACAAGGAGGTTGTCAGAGTTATAGTTTTCCTTCTGATGTGGGGCAGTATTTTGGACAGGTGGTCCAAGGCAATACTGAGGGAGGCATGGCGCGCAGGATACTGATTAAGTTCAGTTGACGATACAGTCTAAGAAGTTTGGATTTGGAGTTCATTTATGAGCTAGATCCCATCAGACATCCAGACATATTCTGAGACAGGTATTGCTCTTTTCGGGAGATGGCTTTCTCCGCGAACTTGAGATATAGAGAGACATAGAAAGAAACAACTAAGCGGATCCACTCACTGAGGCTATTCCTCGAACGCAATAGTTTCGCAAACGAGCTTTGTGAGACTGACTAGTAGAGGAGTTGGGTGTTCGGTATCACACAGGCTGTGAGTATGCGACATCGCAATAATTAGCCTTGAGTGCAAGTGGGAGATTGTTGGAGATAGTGCCCTCAGAGTCAATTATTAGGTCACAGGTACGTGATTGTAATGATTGAGGGAGGACCTATCCCGGTAGGACAGTCTTGCTCGAGATGATAGTATGCTATCTGGTTTACCTTTATCATCGTGTACTGTTTTAGGTGACCTGACACGTCGCTATTACACGTTGATAGAGCCCCTAGGATCCTTGCTTGACCACCAGCAGTATGAGGGCGATCATATAAGTGGGAGCTGGGGGTCTACAAGCATATCCTTAAAAGGTCCCTAGTCGTGGGAGTTTCGAGACCGGGCATCGATACTCCATTAGTAGACTAGTGTATACAGTCGAGACCCCGACGAGGGGCGGTGGCCGGTCTCACAAGCCACTGGTGTCAGTTGGATCACCTAAGATGTATACAGGTGCTCATTGGGTTATGAGTACACCGGACAGGACTCGCCGGGAACATGCTAGTTGGTCATATACCAGACGTCAGATGGCAGTTCCCTGGTGACATGTGTGCAGGTTAGTTCATCGACCTGGGGATCGTCATTTGTCTCGTGTGAGTTCCCACTGTACTTTGATTACTACCCTACCACGGCTCAAAGGAGTCGTGCAAACAGGTTTTAGTTGGGTACAGTCCCGAGCCACATGGAGGCAGTGAGCGTATCTTCAGGGATTCGTCTCTCCCGGTATTGGGGGTGAGGTCGTGCTGTGTCTAGGAGAGCCATTACACAAAGTCCTTGGCCAAGGCAAGGAGATTTACTGGTAGGTATTCCAGTAGTATCTCAGGGTGTTCTGGGCTACACTCCGACACGACTTGTACCGCTTTTGGGGGTCTGACTTTTACCAACCCCCTAGGCCCGCCATGCGATACTCATAGACGAACGGACCGGACTGCACGGATATTGTCACTGACAGGCTCAGTAGGGTTGTCAAGCTGAGTTCACTCACAGACGTCCCTTTTAGTCAATACTTGGTAGCCCGTTACGTATTGGCTTATACCTCTGACGTGCTAGTGGTTAAATCCACAACCAAGGTGTTGATGAGTCTTTAGAGTCCCCCACATTCTGTTACTCAGCTTTCGGGCGAAAGGTTGTAGAGGCCGTATGGAGATATGGCAAGGTCCGACCAGATACGTGCGGTATTGCACGGATCGGGATCGGACAGTTTGTACTATAGGCCGTATGGATATATGGCAGGGTTCGATCAGATACGTGCGGTATTGCACGGATCAGGATCGAATGGATATTATTGGCCGGCTTTGGTATAAGCCGGATCCTAGTATAGTACAGTGTAAAGTTTGTCTCATTGCATTTGTATTTCGGTCGGAATAAAAATGCGGGTGTGTATGCACAGTATCGGGGTTTTCCTGTAATTTATTACGGGACCAGTTTTCTGGAGTTGCCAGTTTGCTTTCCGTTTCGGCCGATTTCCATTGTTCCGTTCATTGGCCGAAGATTGGTGGAGGAGGGCTTATTTGCATTGTTGCAAATAGGCATTTGTGGAGGGGGTCTTTTGCATATTCTTGTGTCATGATCACTTGACTTTTTGACTTCATCATGGTTGCACCTTACCTTGACTTCTTGACTTTGTTTTCATGATTTCTTGACTTTGGTTGTGATGATGGGAGAGGAGATGGTTGTTGAGTATTGGACTTTCCAAGCCATCATTTTCTTTGCATTATTGATCAAGCCATTCTCTCTCTCTCTCCAATCACACCAAAAATTGGGGGGGGGGGCGGCCACTTTAGTGTGGTTGGATTGATTCATTTGGTGTGGCATTTTTTTGGTTCATATTGTGCTAAGAAAAGAGCTCTCTAGTGGATCTCCAAAAATCCTTTTCTTTCCTCCACCAAAAATGGCACCTCCACTACCCCAAAATTGAGACACAAGTTCTACGCCATATTCTACAGCGAACCTTGGGCACGTCGAGTAGCCGGCTTCATGCCCGAGTTGCCTCGGCATTGAGGTGGGAGCCCGTAAAAGAAGTAGGCGATGTGGTGCACTTCCGGCGACGAGGAGGAGACGGGACATTCCGCAGGAGATCGGGACGATGACGAGAAGACCGGAGGACTTGGATCGTCGGTATATCTCTAACCCTTCTTCTAGTTAGCTTAGACTTGTTAATGGTTACGATCCGGGTGTTTAGTGCGCGGTGGTGCCGGTTTGCTAAGTCCGCAAAAATTTAAGTTTATCACCGCTTCCGCAATTGGCCGTCGGATTGACGGCCGGGGCGCCGCCGTGCACTTACAGTATCTTCATCGCTCAGTAGAAGATATCTAGCCGAACATGCCCTCGGGAACTCGTCCCAACCATCGGAGGAATACTCAACACTCGTCTGCTCTAGATCAACTCCCAACGCATCTGGGTGAGGTCTTCTATCCGAAACTGGTCAGCTTACTGATCTCTTATCACCTGATATCCGGACGACATTAAACGTTTCGATCGATTCCTCAAAGTCCCATAATTCCTCGAAAGCTCAACACCTGAGCATAGTCTAATAATATCCAGTACATGCCGCAGTACCTATGGACCATCCGTAGAAGGGAAAATGCAAGCCTCACTGATGGCACTGTTGAACTGCTGCAAATCTTAAGGTTTAGACTCGGTTCCATGGTCATTATGTCGAGTTAGGGTTTCATTCTTCTAGAGGGTCCACAAAATTACTTGCATGTTCCTTTGAATACTTAGACTTGGAAAAATGGGTTTCTGACATTCGTTCGAACTTTTTAACTTCGCCTAGACGACACGTGAATACCCTTGACCTCTCGACTCAAGGTAGACTAGCTATCACCTGTCGCAGCTCTGCCTGAATACTCCAGCGATCTCAGCTTGTAATGTCTAGAGGCGACAACACATCAATCTCAGCAACGGCTGGGTCATCTTTCTGCAAGCTAGACGGCATCACAATCTCTAAGGTAAGCTGTACATCAATAGTACTCTCACAATAGGCAGCCTCTATCAATGGCCAGACAATCCGGTGTAAAACCAAATGCTCGCCTCAACAAGAGGTCACAACACAAACACTACATCGAGACATTCCTGTTTCACCAGAAAAAACACGACGGTCAGTCCTCGTCCCAGACGAGCTCGCCCTGACCGCACCACTAACAGCAGCTCAATCTGTGCTCAAACTATATTGACAGGAACCTCAAGTATGTATCAATGAAAACATATCAAGGGTATGAAAGGAAGAGACAGATCCAGAATGGATACATGATCATAATAAGAAACAGCATCAATGAAAGTATGATCATGGAACGAATAGAATCAAGGATCTCAAATGGATGTATAATCATGGGTACGATGGGAATCACAGATATCAAAATATGTACATACTAAGATTTCTTAAGTGGAGTATCGTATCGTAAATATGTCGCGGAACATGCGTACGGTACGTCACTCTACTCAAGCCACCTACTCCATCAATCAGGGCCAACCTATGAAACGAAAATTCGGGTCTAATACCCCCCTGTTCCAGTCTAAGTTCCGTAAGGTTAAGCCAAGGTTCCGAAATACATACCCGCTCTAGACTCCGCATAGTCAAACATACACTCGAACCAAGGTTAAACCTAGCGCTTTGATACCAACTTTGTCACGAACCGAAAGTATTAGCTCGTGACCGGTACTTAAATCACGCAACGTCTAAAGGCGTAACGTAATTCAAGTAAGCCGACACCCAGAAATCTAAACCTTTTAAAGAAAATAAAGAGGTGAAGTTTTGAAATAAAGGTATGGTGAAAATCATAAGTTTTCTTAAATACAAAAGTAATGGAATATGAAAATGCAAGTAAATTTTTTTTTATGAGTTGAAAACATGTTTCGTCTTTTAAAAATTTGGGCATCACCTCCTTTGTATATTTTGATCCAAAACCATAAATACATGATAATAATAAAGGCATCCCCAAGCGGGAGCTAGCTCTTCGCCAACAGGCGGATCCATAACCACGCAAAGCATAAATATAAGTATACGACGTCCAACGGCGAAGATCACCACAAAAGATAATGAAATAAGCAAGACATCAAAAGCACAAGTAGCGGAATAACTCTCGCTCTAAGTCTCACTAAGTCTCATTACTTATACAAATACTAGTTTGATTGATGGAGTTGATTAGAAACAATATGAATAGTAAATACAAGAGTTGGTATGATACAAATGTCCCACCTACCAAATGAATCACCTGAAAGCAACTGTGTGCTAGCGATGCCGCTACTGATCCAAGCGGTCAACCTGCAAGAACTGTGGCACAATGGGGGTGAGTTACCAACTCGTGATTAGAAAAACATCAACAAGTAGAAATCGAATAAACAAAGACTCCTCGGTCATCTGTATCATAAAGGTAATACTATGGCATCTAGGGTGACCGTGTCTGCATATGTGCCAAATAATATACTTCAAGTCTGTATGTATGTGGATATCATCCAACCATGTAATCAATGCCTGTATGCGTGTGGATCTCATCCACGTGTCAACCAATGACACAACAACATCATGCATGTAAATATTATAAATGAATATGCATGAAAGTATGAGGTTATAAATCAACATGTGTCCCACGCGACACATCAAAATCATGGAATCTGAGTGTCCAATATCGACACTCAAAACATCATGAAACCCGTGTCCAGCATCAATACGTAAATCCTAATATATCTTAGGAGCCGCATCCTCAGATCGGCCCTCGGGCGCTGCACAATCTGGTCGGCCCTCATATCCATCTCACTACTCCGTTCGGTATCCTCCGGATAACCGCCGAGTCCAAATACTATCACCGGTAGGTACTACTCACTCTACCAGGCTCATCGTCTACACCACGATAATCAACTTTCGCCCCGAGGAACCATACCCGGTCCACCATGTATACGCAGACGGTGCCTCCCACTCCTCGAATCGGGTATCACATGCCAATATCAGAATCGAGAAAACACATGGTGGACGTGCTAAAATATCATATCAAGAGAAATCGGGTTTTTAAAACAATACATACTTTCTTTTTAAATAACCACGGTTCTCAAATCCAGAAATCTCATGAAAACAGCATATCTCAATGCGTATAATCGTAAAGCATGATGAATGCGACATATAACAGAATGTAAGCATATCCGTATATCATGCAACACGGAACAGTGGCATGCACATATCGAGGGAAAACCTCTCTTTTAAATGAATCCAGTATTTCAAATATATCCTATGGTTCCGAAATTCTCCAAAGTCCAATGCAACATCGTGTAAAGGTGCATATGCAACTATAGCAAGTAAATTATGCAAAGAGTCATATCATGATGCAGCAATCCTACTGTTTAGTGACATGATAATTATCGATGATGAAGTGTGTGAGCCGGCAAATCCGTGTAAGTGTAACATACGCATCATCGATAATGGTGTAGGTGTACTAGCACAGGTATATGCAACGTAATGAGAATAAGATGAATACATCATAAGGTAAATCGTTAGCTAAAAGCTATAAGGTAAACGTATCTAACATGATCGAGTCGGTGAATCTATCAGTCGGCATTCCGCCTCACAACATCATGTACGGTATAATCCATCGTACGTCATTATCTAGTCAAGGGTATGGATCAAACTGTTAGTGTATATGCCCTAGAGGCCATTACTGTATCATACTAGAATGTATATTACTTAATGGAAGCTTGAGAAATTCACAGTTGTATAGACAATCTTGCTCAAAATGGTAGTATGCTACTTGGTTTGTTTCTACTTCAATATGTGCATGTGTTTCTTTTAGCATATCGCTTATACATATTGGTAGAGCCCTTAGGATCTTTGCTTGATTACCAGCGTTGTGATGGCAGTCATACTTGTGGGGCCTGGGTAATCTATAAGCACATCTTTATACAGGTCCCTAGTCGTAGGACTATCGAGATAGGGCATCGATACTTCGGAGTAGACTAGCGCATACGCTTCTCATCCCAGCACGGGAGGTGGTCTGTCCCACAGCCATCAGTACGTCGTACTGGAGATAGTATATGGGTGCTCGTTAGGTTACGGGTATATTGGACAGGACTCGTCGGGAACTGATGGATGGTATTATACCTATCGTCAGTTATCAGTTCCCAGGTGACATGAGTACAGCTTAGTCCGCTGACTTGACACTGTCGCTTCGCCTCGAGTGTGTTCCCACTGTACTTAGATTACTACCCTACCACGGCTCAAAGGAGTCGTGCAAACAGGTAGTAGTTGGGTGCAGTCCCGAAGCACTTGGAGGCAGTGACGGTTAGACAGGATTCGTCTCTCCCGGTATTGGGGGTTGACATCGTGCTGTGTCTACGAGAGCCATTACATGAGTAGTCCCTGGCCAGGGCAAGCGAGATATACTGGTAGGTTTCCAGTGTTATCTCTGTAAGTCGATGTACAACACCCCAATACTTGTGGGGAGGCGGAATTTTCAAAAACGAACTTGTTTAGTGAACGAACATCGACTAACCGCTAGAATCGAAGCTAAACTATAAATAACCAAACACAAAGTGTTTCTCTTAACTACTGTGTTTAGGGATTATACCTATCGAACCAAGTCCTTCGTCTTTATGATCTCCTCGTCCTCCTCGGCCTTCTCTTTGTAGTAGACGATCCACCCGAGAGCAAAACTCCAAGCTTAGCCTCTAAACTTGAGGCAACTAACCTTCTTGGATTGCTAATCAAAGAAGATAGATTGAGATAGAGTGATGGTTATGGATTGTTTAGTCTAACTAATCCTAGATCTCAACACATGAGGGGTGAGGATTAGTCTTTTGAAGAGAGTGAGCTTGAGAAGAGAGAATGTGAATAATATTATGAGTGAGAATAGTAAGTTATCATAATATATATGAAGCATTATCTTTTAAAAAAGAAAAGAAAATAAGTGATGAATAATCATGCTTCATAAATATCAAGTGGTGATTCATTATCATGAGTCATTAAGCATTTATGATGCATTAATGACTATGATGAATCACTCTCATGACTCACTAATCTCATTCAATGCATATGACACCTAAACCTCCTTAGTCACCATCTTCTAGAAGCTTCTCGAGTAATTACGAGAACAGCCCTCCGATCCGTAAAAATACGGAAAAACTTTAGACTGTAATAATCCAATAACCGGATACCAGTAACTGGCTTAAACCAAAGCCGACTGGTAAAAACTGTCCGAAAGTCGTACGTGCGTAAACACACGTATGCGTCCGAACCCTTTGTCGTAAAACCATACGACCTCTATATCGTTTCGCCTGGAGTAGGAAACTCTCTGTGTGGGACTCTAGAGACTCGACTACTACGCTGGCAGTGGGTTTAACCACAGACCGCAAGCGGCACTAGCTGTACGTAACGGTCCCCAGGTAGTTGTCGATAAGAAGGCCGATGAGGAAACCCATCCGAACTCCTACTGAGCCTGCTGTGACAATCTCCATACAGTCCGGTCCGTTCGTCCAAGACTATCGCATATCGGGCCTAGGGGGGAGGCAAGCGTCAGTCCCCTAATAGCGGTATAAGTCGTGTCGGAGCGAAGCCCATTACACCCTGAGAAACTACTGGAACCTACCAGCAAATCTCGCTTGCCCTGGCCAGGGACTTTGCGTAATGGCTCTCTGACACAGCGCGATATCTACTCCCAATACCGGGAGGGACGAATCCTGTCTAACTGCCACTGCCTCCAAGTGCTCGGGACTGCACCCAACTGCTACCTGTTTGCATGACTCCTTTGAGCCGTGGTAGGGTAGCAATCTAAGAACAGTGGGACACACTCGAGGCGAAGTAGCAGTGTCAAGTCTGTGGACTATGCTGTACTCATGTCACCTGGGAACTGTTCACTGACGACTGGTATAAAACCAACCAACAGTTCCCTGGTGTACCCGTAACCTAACGAGCACCTGCATACTATCTCCAGTACGACGTACTGACGGCTGTGGGACAGACCATCTCCCCAACTGGGATGAGAAGCGTACACACTAGTCTACTCCGGAGTATCGATGCTCTGTCTCGATAATCCAACGACCAGGGACCTGAATAAGGATGTGCTTGTAGACTACCCAGCCCCCACTAGTGTGACTGCCATCACAACGCTGGTAGACAAGCAAGATCCTAAGAGCTCTATCAATACGTACACTCACATATTAAGATAGAAAAACCAAGTAGCATACTACCATGTTTAGAAAGACTGTTATATACATGTGAATATCCCAAGCTTCCATTAAGTAATATACAAGCTAGTATGATACAGTAATGGCCTTCTAGGGCATAAACACTAACAATCTCCCACTTGCACTAGGGCCATGTACTGGCATATCGTAGACCGATGATCTCGAGTAGCCTCTCGAACTGAATCTGAGGTAGGGCCTTCGTGAATGGATCAGCAATGTTCTCTTCAGAAGCAACTCTCCGAACCTCGATCTCCTGACGATCAATGATCTCCCTGATCAGGTGATACCGCCTCAAGATGTGTCTGGACTTCTGATGGGACCTTGGTTCCTTCGATAAAGCTATAGCTCCGTTGTTGTCGCAATACAGAGGTATTGGATCAACTATGGTAGGAACCACTTGAAGTTCTGTTAGGAACTTCTTCATCCAGACTGCTTCTTTTGCGGCATCGCAAGCAGCTATATACTCCGCTTCCATCGTCGAGTCAGCAACGGTGTCCTGCTTGGAGCTCTTCCAGCACACCGCCCCTCCATTGAGGGTAAAGACATAACCCGACATGGACTTGGAATCGTCCTTATCACTTTGGAAGCCGGAATCAGCAAAGGCCTCCAACCTGAGGTCTTTTCCGCCGTAAACCAAAAACATCTCCTTAGTCCTCCTCAGGTACTTGAGAATGTTCTTTACTGCTATCCAGTGCTTCTCCCCTGGGTCTGACTGATACCGGCTTACCACGCTCAGTGCGTAAGCTACATCTGGTCTGGTACACAACATCGCATACATTATAGAGCCTACCGCAGAAGCGTAGGGTATAATAGACATGCGTTCCCTTTCCAAATCAGTCTTGGGAGACATCTCTTTGGAGAGGGTGATTCCGTGACAAGCCGGTAGATTACCGCGCTTAGAATCTTCCATACTGAATCTTTTCAGTATAGTGTCGATATACCTGGACTGTGAAAGTCCCAACATCCTCTTGGATCCATCACGATAGATCCGGATCCCCAGAATGTACGAGGCATCACCCAGGTCTTTCATGGAGAACCTGTGTGACAAGAATCCTTTGACAGATTGTAGCATAGGAATGTCATTTCCTATCAATAGAATGTCATCCACGTACAAGACAAGGAATACGACACTTCTGGCTACAATTTTACTATATATGCACGGTTCATCTGGATTTTTGATAAAGTCATATTCTTTGACTGTCTCATCAAAACAGATGTTCCAACTCCACGATGCCTGCTTTAGTCCATAAATGGACTTAAGCAGCTTGCATACTTTCCCGCTGCTCCCACTCTGATTGAAACCCTCTGGCTGATCCATATAGACGCACTCTTCTAAATTTCCATTCAGAAAAGCCGTCTTTATGTCCATCTGCCAGATTTCATAATCATGGAAGGCAGCAATAGCAAGAAGGACCCGAATGGATTTGAGCATAGCCACTGGAGAAAAAGTTTCGTCATAGTCCAAACCAGGTCTTTGACGAAAACCCTTTGCAACAAGTCTAGCCTTATAGGTTTCCACCTGTCCATCCACACCAATCTTTTTCTTGAAGATCCATTTGCATCCTATGGGTTTTACCCCATCTGGAGCAAAGTCCAAAGTCCATACTTTGTTGGTGTACATGGACTCCATTTCGGTCCGCATTGCATCTAGCCATCGTACCGAGTCGCCGCTCTGGATGGCCTGCTGGAAGTCAGTAGGTTCATCGTCATCTATGATGCAATCATCTCTATCCCCATCTATGAGAAAACCGTAGTATCTCTCAGGCGGATGAGACGGCCTACTACTCCTGCGGAGGGGTGCGGGAATGTCCTGTTCTTCTTGAACCTCTGGTTCTACCAAACTTTCAGTAACAGCTTGTGGTTCTGGAATTTCTTCCAGTTCTACTGCGCTCCCACTCTTCTGATTTTCTAAAAATTCAGTTTCTAAGAAGTGGGCATGACGAGAAACAAAAACCTTTTGTTCCTCTGCGTAATAGAAATAATATCCCTTGGAGTTCTTTGGATATCCCACAAGCTTACACAGTACTGAGCGTGCCTCGAGCTTGTCCACATGCTGCTTTTTTACAAAAGCTGGACACCCCCATGTCCTAAAATGTTTTAGACAGGGTTTCTTCCCACTCCACATCTGATATGGTGTGGTAGGCACAGTCTTGGTTGGAACCTGGTTTAAAAGATATGCCGCTGATTCTAGCGCATAACCCCGGAAAGATCGCGGTAACTCAGCATTACTCATCATGGATCGTACCATATCCAATAGGGTTCGATTCCGTCTCTCCGATACACCGTTGTGCTGTGGAGTGTATGGAGGAGTAAGCTGAGAGAGAATTCCTTTCTCTTTTAGGTAACCTAGGAACTCGGCACTTAAGTATTCTCCACCTCGATCGGATCTCAGTGTCTTAATACTTTTGCCTGTTTGGTTTTCCGCTTCACTCTTGTATTCCTTGAATTTCTCAAAGGCCTCGGATTTATGCTTCATTAAGAAGACATGTCCAAACCTAGAGAAATCATCTGTAAAAGTAATGAAGTAGGAATAACCACCTCTTGCATGTGTAGACATTGGACCGCATACATCGCTGTGTATGAGTCCTAAGAGCTCGCTCGCTCTTACTCCTTGTCCAGTAAATGGAGTCTTTGTCATCTTTCCTTTGAGACAGGATTGACAAGTGTCATAAGTTTGATATTCGAACGAGTCCAAATATCCTTCTCTATGCAACTTAGTCAACCTTCTCTCATTGATGTGACCCAGTCTACAATGCCATAAGAAAGCTTTATTTAAATCTGGAGACTTTCTTTTTAGTGTGTTCTGGACATTGAAAATTTGGAGTTGGTTTAAAACATATATACCGTTATTTAGAGTACCGGACCCAATCAAAACATGATTAAGGTGGATGTTGACAACATCTCTTACAAACGTGAAATCATAACCTTTATTTGATAACAAGGAAACCGATATGATATTACACGTTAAGCTTGGTACAAAATAACAGTTATGTAAAACCAAAATGTGTCCACTTGTCAATCCTAGGTGATAATCCCCGACGGACGCAGCTCCCATGCTACTCCGTTAGCAACCTTTAGGGTCATATCACCTTCCTTCAGCACTCTACGGTTTCTCAGTGCCTGCAAAGAATTGAAAATATGAGATCCTGATCCGGTATCCAATACCCAGGAAGTAGAGTTGATCGACAGACAATTCTCAATTACAAACACACCTGAAGTCGAAGCCACAGCTTGCTTCGGTTCCTGGTTCTTGGTGTTCCACGCCTTGCAATCCTTCTTCCAGTGCCCTTTCCTGTGACAATGGAAGCACTCATCCTGGCCAACTACCGGTGCTGCAAACTTTTTCTTTCCCTTCTTTCCCACCTTACTAACACCTCCTCTAGGTTTGGGTGCGGCCTTCTTCTTCCTTCCTTTGGCCCTAGCCTTGGACCCGGAAGAAGATGCACCGCCAACAAACATAGCGGGTGTTTCTCTTGCCTTCTGCAAGGTGCCCTCTGCACTCCTTAACATGAAAGTCGTCCCAAGGTCTGCGAGCTCATTATCCAAAGTCGTCCCAAGGTCTGCGAGCTCTTCAATATAGCCGATCATCTTTAGGACATGTTCACCTACCGATGACCCGACAGCCAACCTCACTCGAAACAAGTTCTTAGAGGTCTCGTATCTTGCTATACGAGATTGCTCTCCATAAAGTTCCTTTGTATGGAGAAATATACCATCTAGGGACATATCCTCGTGCCTCCTCTGATGTTCATTGTTCATTGAGGCAAGCACGATGCACTTGGCTCTCGCGCAATCTAAATCCCAGGTTTTGCGGATTTCCTTATCCGCATTGCTGGATTTGGGACCAGGGACAGCAGGTGCCGTAGCGGTGAGGATGTACCCCAATTTGTCATAGGTCAAAGCCATTTTGACATTCCGCAGCCAATCTTTATAGTTTGGCCCTGTCAGTATATTTTTCTCTAAAAGTAACTTAAGTCCAGTCATTTTCAGGGTCGCTGCAATTAGGAGAGAGAGAAGAAAACTCTTTAGCATGATGCTCTTGCAAGTTTAGAGTGGTTTTTAGTTTATCTAAACTGGATGGCTCCCACTGTTTCTCGAATCCTTCCTCAAACCATAAAAGAAGAATTAGCCAGGACTATTCTCACCGTACAATACTTGCTTAACCGTTCAGCCAGGCCAGTGTCGATACTTCGAAGGAAGTTTTCCAATGCTTTCGCGAAGTTCCTTAATTAAATAACCTCTTTTCTCTGGGGGCGTAACCCCGCTGACACCTTTCTGGACACCTACTAGGTTTATAGCATTGATCGTTAAGGGACGAATATCCTGGTAAGTAGCATATACTCACAGTAGGATCGGGATCCAAATATCATCGTATGATAATGTTGAAGGAATCCTATCAACATTCATCAAACTCCAAATGGTATGCATCTCTTTGCAAATTTCTGTTTCTTTAGAAATTCCCGATATATATTTTTGCCCCATGTTCTTATGATCTTGACTAAGGGCCAACAAATCATAAGTCACATGTCAAGTTCTGCCCATCATTATCCTGTTGATTTGAACCCATCCGTATATACTCTTGACTAAGGGCCAAACAAAGTAATACGACTGTCCCAAACCAACTCATCTATCTATGCAACAAATGAATACCCCATCAGCTACCAATCACTATGTCTTGACTAAGGGCCAAACAAACATAGCTTGAATACTACTGACCATCCATAAGAAATGACGGAGGGCTACGACTGGTTTTGGCGAAACCGTGAACGTAGTGAACTTGATATAACCGAAGGAACCTGATAGCTTTTAAAAGGAGTGGTTAAAGCTCCGCATTTAAAAATATCTGTTTTTAAAATTAACTGAGTGGTTTCTTTTAAATTGTTCCAACGATTTAAACTTTGGTTTGTTTTTCTTTGCATTATAGATAATGCGTCCCATCATTAACCTATCATTGCAGAAAACAACGAAAATACAACGTCCTCTTATGCCATCCGCATTCGCCACGGGGTCCCGTCATCACCCGTTAGGTTACTTAACTAACGACAGAGCGGGGGCTAGGCTAGCGCGGGTGTAAAACATAAGTGACGTCTAAATAGCTATCATATATATAGATATTTTACATTCGTCTGACGCAATGATATACATTCTAGAACACAGATAAACAATATTGGATTTGCAAGCAATCTGTATTTCTTTTGAGCCTGCAAGAAAAGACAGATTACACAGTTGTGATGAATAGCCGTTACCCCACCCAAGATCCCTACGGGTACGGCAAACTACCCGCCCGGCAGTTTGTGTACCCCACCTTGGATCTGTCCTAGGAGCAAAAACAGTAAAAAGAAATAATACAACGGTGGCTACAACCGCAACCTGGATGTGCCCCGCAAAATAATATTACAACAAATTACATTTACAACAAATGAATTAAATAATAACCCATTGCTAAACCCCGGCTATACACCACAACAGTCCAATACAGTTCATATGCACAAACAGATATAACCATTACAGAAATGTGCAACCCTCTGCCAACCGACATACTAGCAGTTAGGGGAGGTTTACGAACACATTTATCAATCACAGATATAATCCAACATGCAAATACTGTACAATTTCGATCGATTAAACATCTTTAATATTGCTCCAAAAACTGCTCTGTAAAACTGAAACCTGAGCAAATATTAAATATCCCAGAAAATCCCAAATAACACAGAGAAGCAGTACAGGAAATTTGAGTTCCTGAGTCGGCAACTCGGCGGTGGAAGCGCGGCGAATCGGTGCGATCCGCCGCGGTTCCGCGGCCGTGTTCCCGATTCAGGAGCTCAAATTTCTTAGGTGTTCTTCTGGTGTCTTTTCAAGCTCACTGAACTTACCTGAAAAATTTTTGGACTTCATTTAAATTTCGACAGAAACTTGACAGTTTTAGGGTTTTCCGGCTTCGTTTTTCCGTTCGAAATTCGTACAAATTTGCAATTAAGTTATTTATTGTTTAGCGAGGCTCTGATACCACTGTAAGTCAATGTACAACACCCCAATACTTGTGGGGAGGCGGAATTTTCAAAAACGAACTTGTTTAGTGAACGAACATCGGCTAACCGCTAGAATCGAAGCTAAACTATAAATAACCAAACACAAAGTGTTTCTCTTAACTACTGTGTTTAGGGATTATACCTATCGAACCAAGTCCTTCGTCTTTACGATCTCCTCGTCCTCCTCGGCCTTCTCTTTGTAGTAGACGATCCACCCGAGAGCAAAACTCCAAGCTTAGCCTCTAAACTTGAGGCAACTAACCTTCTTGGATTGCTAATGAAAGAAGATAGATTGAGATAGAGTGATGGTTTTGGATTGTTTAGTCTAACTAATCCTAGATCTCAACACATGAGGGGTGAGGATTAGTCTTTTGAAGAGAGTGAGCTTGAGGAGAGAGAATGTGAATAATATTATGAGTGAGAATAGTAAGTTATCATAATATATATGAACCATTATCTTTTAAAAGAGAAAAGAAAATAAGTGATGAATAATCATGCTTCATAAATATCAAGTGGTGATTCATTATCATGAGTCATTAAGCATTTATGATGCATTAATGACTATGATGAATCACTCTCATGACTCACTAATCCCATTCAATGCATATGACACCTAAACCTCCTTAGTCACCATCTTCTAGAAGCTTCTCGAGTAATTACGAGAACGCCCCTCCGATCCGTAAAAATACGGAAAAACTTTAGACTGTAAAAATCCAATAACCGGATACCAGTAACTGGCTTAAACCAAAGCCGACTGGTAAAAACTGTCCGAAAGTCGTACGTGCATAAACACACGTATGCGTCCGAACCCTTTGTCGTAAAACCATACGACCTCTATATCGTTTCGCCTGGAGTAGGAAACTCTCTGTGTGGGACTCTAGAGACTCGACTACTACACTGGCAGTGGGTTTAACCACAGACCGCAAGCGGCACTAGCTGTACGTAACGGTCCCCAGGTAGTTGTCGATAAGAAGGCCGATGAGGAAACCCATCCGAACTCCTACTGAGCCTGCTGTGACAATCTCCATACAGTCCGGTCCGTTCGTCCAAGACTATCACATATCGGGCCTAGGGGGCGGCAAGCGTCAGTCCCCTAATAGCGGTATAAGTTGTGTCGGAGCGAAGCCCATTACACCCTGAGAAACTACTGGAACCTACCAGCAAATCTCGCTTGCCCTGGCCAGGGACTTTGCGTAATGGCTCTCTGACACAGCGCGATATCTACTCCCAATACCGGGAGGGACGAATCCTGTCTAACTGCCACTGCCTCCAAGTGCTCGGGACTGCACCCAACTGCTACCTGTTTGCACGACTCCTTTGAGCCGTGGTAGGGTAGCAATCTAAGAACAGTGGGACACACTCGAGGCGAAGTAGCAGTGTCAAGTCTGCGGACTATGCTGTACTCATGTCACCTGGGAACTGTTCACTGACGACTGGTATAAAACCAACCAACAGTTCCCTGTGAGTCCTGTCCGGTGTACCCGTAACCTAACGAGCACCTGCATACTATCTCCAGTACGACGTACTGACGGCTGTGGGACAGACCATCTCCCCAACTGGGATGAGAAGCGTACACACTAGTCTACTCCGGAGTATCGATGCTCTGTCTCGATAATCCAACGACCAGGGACCTGAATAAGGATGTGCTTGTAGACTACCCAGCCCCCACTAGTGTGACTGCCATCACAACGCTGGTAGACAAGCAAGATCCTAAGAGCTCTATCAATACGTACACTCACATATTAAGATAGAAAAACCAAGTAGCATACTACCATGTTTAGCAAGACTGTTATATACATGTGAATATCCCAAGCTTCCATTAAGTAATATACAAGCTAGTATGATACAGTAATGGCCTTCTAGGGCATAAACACTAACAATCTCAGGGTGTTTTGGGCTACACTCCGACACTACTTGTACCGCTATTAGGGGACTGACGTTCGCCACCCCCTAGGCCTGCCATGCGATGTATCAGACGAACAGACCGGACTGTACGGAGATTGTCACATACAGGCTCAGTAGGAGTTCGGATGGGTTTACCTCATCGGCCTTCTTATCGACATCTACCTGGGGACCATTACGTACAGCTAGTGCCGCTTGCGGTCTGTGGTTAAACCCACTGCCAGCATAGTGTCGAGTCTTTAGAGTCCCACACAGAGAGTTTCCCTGCACTGAGAGAAACGTGTAGAGGCCGTATGGTTTTACGGCAGGGCTGCGAGCACTTGCGTACACTTGTGTGCGTATGTTGTTCGGGCAGGCAATACTAGTGGGCTTTGGTTTAAGCCGGATTCTAGTATTACACAGATGGATTTGTTTTGTCTTCTCTGCATTCGCATTCTACGGAATGCTGATGCGGGTGTGTATGCACAAATTTGTGGAGTAGAGAAGGTGGAGGTGCCTCATTAGGGTTTTGACAGTTGGTTCGGTCAAAACCATTATGAGCCGGGGACATTGTTTACTAATCCTATTAGTGATAATTAAATGATGGCTAATTGCATTGACCATTTGACCACCATGACCTCTCTTGACTTTGTTGACCGGTTGACCGAGGTTGACCATTAACCTTCATGAGAGATCTACACTCTTCTTTTGATTATGAAAATGGTCATTTCAATGTAGCCATCAAATTTATCTTGATGGGATTAGTAATGATAATGTTTTTGCATTATTGAACCATGCCTCATTTTTCTTTAGCTCATAATTCATTCTCATTTCTCTCTCTTGCTCTTTCTCATGAGAAGAAAAGAAAATGAGCTCTCATGGTTGCTAAGTTCTCCTCCTTCTTCCTCCTCTTGATTCTATCTTTTGATCTCATGTGTTGAGAGAAAAAGATCCCACTAAGACAAACACATCCATACATCTCCTCTACACATCCTAGGGCTTCTTGACTAGCAATCTCCTTTCCCTAGTTGCCTCGGCTCGAGGTGGAGCTCGGTGTACATCTCTCGGGTGGATCATCTTCGACTCAAGAAGGCCGCGGAAGTGCCCAAGGTTCGGATCGACGCTTGGAGCTTGGATGGACGAGCGGGACAGCGGAATGAAGACCCGAAGGACCGGTTACGTGAGGTATACTTTCTACAGCATAGTAGTTAAAGCCTCTAGTAGTTTACTAGTTACTAGTTTAGCAAAGATCTGTGCTTTAAGTCCATGTTGCCCTGCGCCAAATCATTGTTTTTCGTCGTTTCCGCCTCCCCGTAAGAACCGGGATGAGCAACGTGGACTTATACAAACATCAAGTCAAACTCATCACATACGGAAAATCATCGTACGGCGGCATTAAACCATCAGGGATCCTATCATCCTATATGACAATGAGGTTACGGATCTAACGTCTCGTATGGCATATCACTTAAGATTCACAACATATATATACCTATATCCCAGGCCATATTCATAACAATCTCATATCTGGGGACCGGCAAGGTATCAATCATCTCAATTGACTCGCGTCCGTATACCAACATATCATCGAATCATTATATCACATCGTATTCTTTCATCGCATTTACCTCATATTAAGTCAATTCTACATATACATTCTACCCTATACATTAATGTCATGTTACTCTAAAACTTATACTTATTCTAGTGCAACTATATATCTATAAGTCGTGATTCACATTCATTTTTCATATTCCTAAAGCATTCATCTCAAATCTCGATATACATATTCGATCATTCACATCATCTCTAACTATCCTTTTAACCCTATCCATAGTTTTCTAATCTAGGGTTCCTTAACCATGTTCTATGAATCAGTTTCCATCAAAAACCTGTGGGGGTGCTATACGCCATCCACCCGACTTCCCACGTAGATATAGATCTACTCACCTTGCTCCTTGCTTGCCGATGTCGATGACGCCATGCTCCGTTGCCTCAGAATCCATGCGAAGGTACTTACAATATCCACACATGTCGCAACAACATTAAAAACGAGTTCGGAAAACGACTACGGCACACAGATCGCCTATAGGTTAGAACCTATATCCCACGCATGCAAAACTAACCAATTACCCCTTGTTGTTGACGTACAAACATCCAACAACCAAATACAAATCCAAATATCAAAACCTAGCATTCAAAATACAAAAAACATAGCCAAAAATCACACCAAAGTGCTCCCTGATTTTGACATAGGTCAAATGGAGCAAAACAAACAAGTATAGGGTGTTGTATGAGGAGTATATGAGCTACTGGACCAAACTAGACACCAAATACCACAAAGTGGCCGGCCACATTACATGAAATTCCGGCGAGCTTTACCAGGCTAGCTCCGTTGGGGTTCGTCTGGTCAGGGTGGTCTCCTAGTGTCCTAATTTGGTCCCTGGTATTATTTGGTTAACTCCAAAATGTCTCAGGTCATCCCTGATTCTTTGTAGGCCACTCAAATGTCACAAAACCGATATGGTTACTTTCCTAAGTCCATGTTTTGGTTTCTAAACTCAATTCCAGGTCTAGAATTCAATACATAAGGTCTTAGAACACTCACTACAGATCATGGATCCACAAAAACACCCAAACCCTATCTAAAAATTTCCAAGTTCCCAAATCCACCATTAAACACATTCTAAATTACACTAATAAACTAGGAACTCACAACTAAACTAATTGGAAGAATTTATACCTCCTTTAGGCCACTCAACACAACCCTAGCTTCTCAATGTCATCAAAATCCTACTTTGCTTGGTCCATTGTGTAGAGGATGAGGAGGACGTTAACTTTAATGAAGAGGGTGTAAGGTTTAGGTGAATAAATGGAGATGGATCTAGGGGTTGAAGTGGAGGGAGATGAGGTTGAGGACGAAGATTAAAGAAAAATGGTGGAATGAAGAATGTGGCCGCCCTCTCTCTCCCTCTTCTCTTATTCTCACCCACTCTCACATTAATTACCCTTTTGCCCTTTTACTCTTTATCTTTTCTTTTTAATTTTAAAACTAAATCACATAATACCCATAAAACAACACAAATGCAACAACATGTAACCAAATGCAACATGACATGGTGCACTAGCCATGGAAAACTGTAGAAACACGGAATTTGGCTAATCGCGATTAGTAGTGCATTAATTGGTTTGTATCCAAACTGCATATAATAAATTTAAAAAATGCAAAATCCGATAAATATATTTTTAAATTAATAAATCATTTTAAATTTCCAATTATTTCACAATTATTGGTATATATTTATACCTTTTTTCGAAAATCCCAATTTCGCAAATCGGGCAGTTTTCGGGCAATGTATTATTTTGATATTAAATTCCAAAAATAATATTTTATATATTCTGAAATGTTACACAAAAGCCGGTTTAAGATGGGGAAACGGTTTGCCAAAGCCCTCTCAATGGGGATGAAGCTGCCACCTGTCAAAGGAAATGCTCCCGAGAGTATGTGCCTCGATAAAGCAGATAAACATCTGAACTACTGTTTATACCATCGGAGGATCACGCACCCCACCGAAGAGTGCAATGCATTCAAGAAGTGGTGGCAGGGATACATTGCCCACAAACAACATTTCAAGCGGATGAAGTGTGAAGCTCGTCGACAGCGAAAAAGTGCGACAGATGAGCGCGAAAAAATGACTGGCAACTGTCATATGGTTGATACCATTTCGAAAAAAGCAAAAACCCAAGTTCTCACATTCGAGAGAGATTCTGCGGAAGAAATAACCCTCAGCGCTCTCTTCAAGGAATCCACCTTTGGGAAAGAAGAAGAGGTGAAAAACCGTGAGAACATCCAGCTGTGTAACCATATGTTTCCTGAAAAGAATTTCGGACTCTCAACCAAAGGTTCGGGTAAGAGAGAAAAGGGGAAGGAAAAGGACCCTGAGGAAATTGCCCTCGATGATAGAGTTTTCAAAGAGCACACAACTAAGGACCCACCTAAGAAAAACAAGGTGGATTACAATGTTCTGGCACACCTAAGGAAGATACCTTAACAACAGAGTATACTGGATGCTCTCCTCCTTTACAAAGTGGCACGAGATTCCCTGATCAAGGCGTTACAAGAGCCCGATCAGTTCCAAGCTTTCTTTATGGAAGAAAAGATGAAGAAAGAGCTGGCAGAGGTTTATACAGATGACATCATATACGGAGATGAAGATCTCCTCCTCGGAACGTGTGATCACAATCGTCCTCTGTATGTCACTGTGTACTGCTACGACATCAAAATAGGGAAGATTCTGGTTGACAACGGGTCCTCCGTTAACCTTCTCAATGTGAAAGTGTTGAAGGTGATTTGTATGAATGTTCAACACCTGGCTCGGGACAAAATTAATATCTCCGGGTTCGACTCGCAGTCATCACGGACGCTTGGATTCATAATATTGACATTACGCTTCGGGATGCTCGTCACTTACATCAAATTTCACGTCATCAACGCTAATACTTTCTACAATTCATTGCTTTGTAAGCCTTGGTTACATGAATACAACATCATCCCTTCTACACAACATCAGTGTATGAAGTATTTCAAAGACGGCCATGAGAACACGGTTACAGGGGAGCTAAACCCTTTCTCCGTAAATGAAGTCAGCAAGTATGAATACGCTAAGTACCTCCTACCAGACTTCGAAGACATGGAAAGATGTTGTAAATTAGAGAATGAACAGAAAGCCGTCTCCACCATCCCGATCTTTGGGAGCGATACCGAGGAGGATGAAGAGATAGTCTTCTCAGGTCAACCCCAAGGCAGCAGACAAGGACCATCTACTCCTATTTTGGTCTTTAGCAGCGACTCTAAAGATGAAGTCAACACAGTATTCTCTATTCGTCCATTAATGCAAACCTTCGCTGGAGCTGATCAGAGTTTACAAATTACCAATGTTTCGCAGCGGCATTATAAAGAACTCGATGCACTTGATACATATAGTGTGCAAGAGCTGCAGACCTTCTACATCCTTCCTAGGTGGAAAGATGAAAAGGCGATCCTCTTCTACCAGTCCACGGAGACCAAAGTGGAAAGAGAAGTGTGGCATGGCACGGAACCTGGGCTCGACGGGCTTCAACCAATCCGTCTGCCCAGATACTACGCAGAGGGACTGAAAAGGCTATTTAGATGCCAAGGCGTACCCTTCAAACAGACTTCTTGACAAGCCCAATTCTATAACAAGATTTAGGACGTTCTCGGGACTCGGCGAATGATGCCCAATGGGAGGATGGAGATGACTGAGCTTGGATATGTCCAGTCTGAGAAACGGGAGCGATTCCATGGCTGCCATGTTATAAACGACTCCGATGGAGAAGGGAATGTTCGTCTAGATTGTTAGTGTATATGCCCTAGGGGCCATTATTGTATCATACTAGCTTGTATATTACTTAATGGATGCTTGGGATATTCACAGTTATATTAACAGTCTTGCTAAACATGGTAGTATGCTACTTGGTTATATCTATCTTAATATGTGTGTACATATTGATAGAGCCCTTCGGATCTTTCTTGACTACCAGCGTTGTGATGGAAGTCACACTAGTGGGGGCTGGGTAGTCTACAAGCACATCCTTTTTCAGGTCCTTAGTCGTAGGATTATCGAGACAAGGCATCGATACTCCGGAGTAGACTAGTGTGTACGCTTCTCATCCCAGTTGGGGAAATGGTTTGTTCCACAGCCATCAGTACATCGTACTGGAGATAGTATGCAGGTGCTCGTTGGGTTACGGGTACACCGGACAGGACTCGCGGGGAACTGTTGGTTGGTATTTTACCCGTCGTCAGTTAACAGTTCCCAGGTGACATGAGTACAGCATAGTCCGCAGACTTGACACTGCTAAATCGCCTCGAGTGTGTCCCACTGTTCTTAGATTGCTACCCTACCATGGCTCATCAGAGTCGTGAAAACAGGTAGCAGTTGGGTGCAGTCCCGAGCACTTGGAGGCAGTGGAAGTTAGACAGGATTCGTCTCTCCCGGTATTGGGAGTTGATATCGCGCTGTATCTGGAGAGCCATTACGCAAAGTCCCTGGCCAGGGCAAGCGAGATTTACTGGTAGGTTTTCCAATAGTTTCTCAAGGTGTAATGGGCTTCGCTCCGACACGACTTATACCGCTTTTAGAAAACTGACGCTTGCCGCTCCCTTAGGCCCGATATGCGATAGTCCTAGACGAACAGACCGAACTGTACGGAGATTGTCACATTAGGCTCAGTAGGAGTTCGGATGGGTTTCCTCATCGGCCTTCTTATCGAAATCTACCTGGGGACCATTACGTACAGCTAGTGCCGTTTGCAGTCTGTGGTTAAACCCACAGCCAGCATAGTAGTCGAGTCTTTAGAGTCCCACACAGAGAGTTTCCCTGCTCCGGGTGAAACGATATAGAGGTCGTATGGTTTTACGACAGGGTTCAAACATCGTACGTGCATGGTTAGACAGGATTCATCTCTCCTAGTACTGGGAGTTGATATAGCGCTGTGTCTGGAGAGCCATTACGCAAAGTCCCTGGCCAGGGCAAGCGAGATTTACTGGTAGGTTTTCCAGTAGTTTCTCAAGGTGTAATGGGCTCGCTCCGACACGACTTATACCGCTTTTAGGGGAATGACGCTTGCCGCCCCTAGGCCCGATATGCGATAGTCCTAGACGAACAGACCGGACTGTATGGAGATTGTCACATTAGGCTCAGTAGGAGTTCGGATGGATTTCCTCATCGGCTTTCTTATCGACATCTACCTGGGGACCGTTACGTACAGCTAGTGCCGCTTGCGGTCTGTGGTTAAACCTACTGCCAGCGTAGTAATCGAGTCTTTAGAGTCCCAAACAGAGAGTTTCCCTGCTCCGGGTGAAACGATATAGATGTCGTATGGTTTTACGACAGGGTTCGGACATGCACGTTCATTTATGCACGTACGATGTTCGGGCAGTTTTTACTAGCCGGCTTTGGTTTAAGCCAGATTCTAGTATCGGATTATTGGATTTATACAGTCTAAAGTTTTTCCGTGTTTTCACGGTTATGAGGGGCGTTCTCGTAATTTGGCGAGAAGCTTCTAGAAGGATTATGACTTGGGGCCTAAGGTGGCATTTGCATTTATTGGATTAATGAGTCATGAGAGTGAATCATCTATAGAGTTAATGTTGCATTAATGATTTAAATGACTCATGAGATGAATCACTCTATGAATTAATGAAGCATGATGAAACACTTTTATTTCTTATTCATTTTAATTATATCATATGCTTCATATATTCAAATGAGATCATTATTCCAAAAGCATTCTCACCTCACCTTCTCTCTCCTCAAGCTCTCTCTCTTCAAACCCTAATCCTAACCTCTCATGTGCTGAGATCAAGGATTAGTAAGACTTGTTAATCCATAATCACACTCTATATTCCCTAGGTGACTTTGATTAGCAATTGGAGTAACCTAGTTTTCTCAAGTTCGAGGCAAAGCTTGGAGTAGAAGCTCTCGGGTGGATCGTCTATTACAAAGAGGAGGCCGACGAGGAGGTGGTTAACGAGAAGTAGAAGGACTTGGTTCATTAGGTATAATCTTCTTTCATAGTAACTAACTACAACTACGATTGTGTTAGTTAGTGTTTAGCAAAGATCCTTTCGGTTAGTCGATATTGTTTTAAACAAAATGATTATTTTACATATTCCGCCTCTCCGCAACTCATGGGGTGTACAACGTCGACTTACAGTGGTATCAGAGCCTCGCTAAACCATAACTAACTTGTTAGAAATTTGATCGCAAAACGAACCGGAAAAAACATCAATTTCACCAAGTTTCTGTCGATTTTAAAACAGGGTCTAAAAATTTTTCAGGGACCCTTAAAATTACAAGTATGGAAACTTAAGAACACTGGAGAAATTTAGGGTCCTAACTCGGCCAAACCGCTGCGGAACCGCGACCGATCCAACCGATCCGCAGTGGATCCGCCGCCGAGTTGAAGCCGAGTTGAATCAAATTTCCCCAGTAACTCTTCTGTGTTAATTTTGTTCTTTCTGGAATGTTTTGTTTCTGCTCAATTCTCAGGTGCACAGAGAAGTTTTTGGAGTAGAATCAATTGTGTTTGCTCGATCGAAATTCTACGATGTTTGGCTAATTAGATTATATCTGTGATTTGTATAATGTGTTCGTAAACCTCCCCTAACTGCTATTCTGTCGGTTGGCCAGGGGTTGCACATTTCTGTAATGATTTTACTGTTTGTGTTTATGAACTTGATTGGATCGTTGTGATGATTAGCCGGAGTTTGAGATGGGTTTTTATATTCATTCATTCGATGTAAATTTTAATATGTTGTAATATTCTTTTGCAGGGCACATCCAGGTTGCGGTTGTAGCCACCGTTGTATTATTTCATTTACTGTTTTTGCTCCTAGGATAGACCCAAGGTGGGGTGCATAAACTACCGGGTACTTTTAAGTGTTTAGTGGAATATTCAAGTTGTTGAGGGAGACCGATTCACTTCGGGTACTTAGCGGGTAGTTTGCTGTACCCGTAGGGGTCTAGGGTGGGATAATGGCTATTCATCACAACTGTGTAATCCGTCTTTCGTTGCAGGTTCAAAAGAAACGCGGATTGCTTGTATATCCAATAATGTCCATCTGTGATCTGGAATGCCTATTATTGTGTCTGACGAATGTACAATATCTATATATGATAGCTATTTAGACGTCACTTATGTGTTATACCCGCGCTAGCCCAGCCCCCGCTCTGTCGTTAGTTAAGTAACCTAACGGGTGATGACGGGACCCAGTGGCGAATGCAGATGGCATAAGAGAACGTTGAATTTTCGTTGTTTTCTCCAATGATAGGTTAATTGATGGGACGCATTATTTTAATGCAAAGAAAATAAACCAAAGTTGAATCGTTGGAACAGTTTAAAAGAAACCACTCGGTTATTTTAAAACAGAGGATATTTTTTAATTGCGGAGCTTTAACCACTCCTTTTAAAAGCTATCAGGTTCCTTCGATCATATCAAGTTCACTACGTTCACGGTTTCGCCGAAACTATTCGTAGCCCTCCGTCATTTCATTTGGGTATTCAGTTGTATTCAAGCTATGTATTTTGACCAACACCAAGGCATAGTGTTTGGTAGCTGCTTGGTATTCATTTGTTGCATAGATAGATGAGTTAGTTTAGGACAGTCGTATTATCATTTGGCCAACGTCAGGGGTATGTACGGATGGGTTCAAATTAACAAGATAATGATGGGTAGAACTTGACATATGACTTATGACATTTTGACCAACGCCAAGGTCATAAGTGCATGGGGCAAAAATTTATATCGGGAATTTCTAAAGAAACTGAAATTTGCAAAGAGATGCATACCATTTGGAGTGTGATGAATGTTGGTAGGATTCCTTCAGCATTATCACACGATGATATTTGGATCCTGATCCTGCTGTGAGTATATGCTACTCATCAGGAGATTCGTCACTTAACGATCAATGCTATAAACCAAGTAGTTGTCGAGAAAGATGTCAGCGGGGTTACGCCCCCAGAGAAAAGAGGTTATTTAATTAAGAAACTTCGCGAAAGCGTTGGAAAACCTCCGTCGAGGTATCGACACCGGCCTGGCGGAACGGTTAAGCAAGTATTGTACGGTGAGAATAGTCCTGGCTAGTTCATCCTTTTTGGTTTGAAGAGGGATTCGAGAAACAGTGGGAGCCATCCAGTTTAGATAAACAAAAAACCACTCTAAACTTGCAAGAGCATCATGCTAAAGTGTTCCCTCTCTCTCTCATTGCAGCGACCCAAAACATGACAGGACTTAAGTTACTACTAGAAAAAAAAAATATTGACATGTCCAAACTATAAAGATTGGCTATGGAATGTCAAGATGGCTTTGACCTATAACAAATTGGGGTATGTCCTTACCGCTAAGGCACCTGCTGTCCCTGGTCCTAAATCCAGTAATGCGGATAACGAAATCCGCAAAACCTGGGAGTTAGATTGCGCGAGGGCCAAGTGCATCGTGCTTTCCTCGATGAATAATGAACATCAGAGGTGCATGAGGATATGGATCTTGATGCCATATTTCTCCATACAAAGGAACTTTATGGAGAGCAATCTCGGATAGCAAGATACGAGATCTCAAAGAACTTGTTTCAGGCGAGGTTGGCCGTCGGATCATCGGTAGGAGAACATGTCCTAAAGATGATAGGCTATATAAAAGAGCTCGCAGACCTTGGGACGACTTTGGAGAACGAGCTCTATACAGACTTGATTCTTCAGTCCCTTCCTTCCACCTACGCCCAGTTTATTCTGAATTTCAACATTCAAAGAAAAGAAGTTAAACTTCTAGAACTCCTTAACATGTTGAGGAGTGCAGAGGGCACCATGCAGAAGGCAAGGGATACACCCACTATGTTTGTTCGTAGTGCTTCTTCTTCCGGGTCCAAGGCTAGGGTCAAAGGAAGGAAGAATAAGGCCGCCACCAAACCTAGAGGAGATGTTAGTAAGGTGGGAGTGAAGGGAAAGAAAAAGATTGCGGTGCCAGGAGTGGTAAAGGATGAATGCTTCCACTGTCATAGGAAAGGGCACAGGAAGAAAGATTGCCGTCTTGGAATGCCAAGAACCAGGAACCGAAGCAAGCTGTGGCTTCGACTTCAGGTGTGTTTGTAATTGAGAATTGTCTGTCAATAAACTCTACTTCCTGGGTATTGGATACCGGATCAGGATCTCATATATGCAATTCATTGCAGGCACTGAGAAACCGTAGAGTGCTGAAGGTTGGTGATATGACCCTCCAGGTTGCTAACGGAGCTAGCGTGGAAGCTGTGTCCGTAGGGGATTATCACCTTGGATTGACGAGTGGACATATTTTGGTTTTGCATAACAGTTTTTGTGTACCTAGTTTAATGTGTAATATCATATAAGTTTCCTTATTATCAAATAAAGGTTATGATTTCACATTTGTAAGCGATGTTGTTAACATCCACCTTAATCATGGTTTGATTGGGTCCGGTACACTGGATAACGGTATGTATGTCTTAAACCAATTACAGATTTTCAATGTCCAGAACACACTAAAAAGAATGTCTCCAGATTTAAATAAGGCTTTCTTATGGCATTGTAGACTAGGTCACATCAATGAGACAAGGTTAACTAAGTTACAGAGAGAAGGATATTTAGATTCGTTCGAATATCAATCTTATGCCACTTGTCAATCATGTCTCAAAGGAAAGATGACAAAGACTCCATTCACTGGACATGGAGTAAGAGCGAGCGAGCTCTTAGGACTCATACACAGCGATGTATGTGGTCCAATGTCTACACATGCAAGAGGTGCTTTTTTCTATTTCATTACTTTTACAGATGATTACTCTAGGTACGGATTCATTTTCTTGATGAAACATAAATCTGAGGCTTTTGAGAAATTCCAAGAGTATAAGAATGAAGTAGAAAACCAAACCGGCAAAAGTATCAAAACACTAAGATCTGATCGAGGTGGTGAATACTTAAGTGACGAGTTCCTAGATTACCTAAAAGAGTAAGGAATTTTCTCTCAGCTTACTCCTCCATACACTCCACAGCATAACGGTGTATCGGAGAGACGGAATCGAACCCTATTGGATATGGTACATTCCATGATGAATAATGCTGAGTTACCGCGATCTTTTTAGGGTTATGCACTAGAATCAGCGACATATCTTTTGAACAGGGCTCCTACCAAGACTATGCCTACCACGCCATATCAGATGTGGAGTGGGACGAAACCCTATATTCAGTATTTGAAGATATGGGGATGTCCAGCTTTTGTTAAAAACCAGTATACGGACAAACTCGAGGCACGATCAGTACAGTGTAAGTTTGTGGGATATCCAAAGAACTCCAAGGGGTATTATTTCTATTACGCAGAGGAACAAAAGGTTTTTGTTTCTCGTAATGCCCATTTTCTAGAACATCAGTTTTTAGAAAAGGAAACAAGTGGGAGCGCAATAGAACTGGAAGAAATTTCAGAACCACAAACTACTACTGAAAGTTTGGTAGAACCAGTAGTTCAAGAAGAACAGGACATTCCCGCACTCCTCCGCAGGAGTAGTAGGCCGTTTCATCCGCCTGAGAGATACTACGGTTTTCTCATAGGTGGGGATAGAGAGGATTGCGTCTTTGATGATGATGAACCTACTAGCTTCCAGCAGGCCATCCAGAGCGGCGACTCGGTACGATGGCTAGATGCAATGCGGACCGAAATGGAGTCCATGTACACCAACAAAGTATGGACATTGGACTTTTCTCCAGATGGTGTAAAACCCATAGGATGCAAATGGATCTTCAAGAAAAAGATTGGTGTAGATGGACAGGTGGAAACCTATAAGGCTAGACTTGTTGCAAAGGGTTTTCATCAAAGACCTGGTTTGGACTATGACGAGACCTTTTCTCCAGTGGCTATGCTCAAATCCATTCGAGTCCTTCTTGCTATTGCCGCCTTCCATGATTATGAGATCTGGCAGATGGACGTAAAGACGGCTTTTCTAAATGGTAATTTGGAAGAGTGCGTCTATATGGATCAGTTAGAAGGCTTCAATCAGAGTGGGAGCAGCGGGAATGTGTGCAAGTTGCTTAAGTCCATTTATGGATTAAAGCAGGCATCGCGGAGTTGGAACATCTATTTTGATGAAACGGTCAAAGAATATGACTTTATCAAAAATCCAGATGAACCATGTATATATAGTAAAATTGTAGCACGAACTGTTATATTCCTTGTCTTGTACGTGGATGACAATCTATTGATAGGAAATGACATTCTTATGCTACAATCTGTCAAAGGATTCTTGTCACACAGGTTCTCCATGAAAGACCTGGGTGATGCCTCTTACATTCTGGGGATCCGGATCTATCGTGATAGATCCAAGAGAATGTTGGGACTTTCGCGGTCCAGGTATATCAACACTATACTGAAAAGATTCAGTATGGAAGATTCTAAGCGCGGTAATCTATTGGGTTGTCATGGAATCACCCTATCCAAAGAGATGTCTTCCAAGACTGATATGGAAAGGGATCGCATGTCTATTATACCCTACGCTTCTGCGGTAGGCTCTATAATGTATGCGATGTTGTGCACCAGACCAGATGTAGCCTGCGCACTAAGCGTGGTAAGCAGGTATCAGTCAGACCCAGGGGAGAATCACTGGATAGCAGTGAAGAACATTCTCAAGTACCTGAGAAGGACTAAAGAGATGTTCTTGGTGTACGGCGGAAAAGACCTCAAGGTCGAGGCCTTTGCTGATTCCGGCTTCCAGAGTGATAAGGATGACTCCAAGTCCATGTCAGGTTATGTCTTTACCCTCAATGAAGGGGCGGTGTGCTGGAAAAGTTCCAAGCAGGACACCGTTGCTGACTCGACGATGGAAGCGGAGTATATTGCTGCTTGCGATGCCGCAAAAGAAGCGGTCTGAATGAAGAAGTTCCTAACAGAACTTCAGGTGGTTCCTACCATTGTTGATCTAATACCGCTGTATTGCGACAACAACAGAGCTATAGCTTTAGCGAAGGAACCCAGGTCCCATCAGAAGTCCAGATACATCTTAAGGCGGTATCACCTGATCAGGGAGATCATAGATCGCTGGGAGATCGAGGTCCGGAGAGTTGCTACAGAGGAGAACACTGCTGATCCATTCACAAAGGCCTTACCTTAGATTCAGTTCGAGAGGCTACTCGAGATTATCGGTCTTCGATATGCCAGTACATGGCCCTAGTGCAAGTAGGAGATTGTTAGTGTATATGCCCTAGGGGCCATTATTGTATCATACTAGCTTGTATATTACTTAATGGAAGCTTGTGATATTCAAAGTTATATTAACAGTCTTGCTAAACATGGTAGTATGCTACTTGGTTATATCTATCTTAATATGTGTGTATGTATTGATAGAGCCCTTAGGATCTTGCTTGACTACCAGCGTTGTGATGGCAGTCACACTAGTGGGGGCTGGGTAGTCTACAAGAACATCCTTTTTGAGGTCCCTAGTCGTTGGATTATAGATACAGGGCATCGATACTCTGGAGTAGACTAGTGTGTACGCTTCTCATCCCAGTTGGGGAGATGGTCTGCCCCACTGCCATCAGTACGTCGTACTGGAGATAGTATACAGGTGCTCGTTGGGTTACGGGTACACCGGACAGGTGACATGAGTACAGCATAGTCCGCAGACTTGACACTGCTACTTCGTCTCGAGTGTGTCCCACTGTTCTTAGATTGCTACGCTACCACGGCTCATCAGAGTCGTGCAAACAGGTAGCAGTTGGGTGCAGTCCCGAGCACTTGGAGGCAGTGGCGGTTAGACAGGATTCGTCTCTCCTGGTATTGGGAGTTGATATCGCATTGTGTCTGGAGAGCCATTACGCAAAGTCCCTGACCAGGGAAAGCGAGATTTACTGGTAGGTTTTCCTGTAGTTTCTCAAGGTGTAATGGGCTTCGCTCCGACATGACTTATACCGCTTTTAAGGGACTGACGCTTGCCGTCCCTAGGCCCGATATGCGATAGTCCTAGACGAACAGACCGGACTGTACGGAGATTGTCACATCAGGCTCAGTAGGAGTTCGGATGAGTTTCCTCATCGGCCTTCTTATCGACATCTACCTGGGGACCGTTACGTACAGCTAGTGCCGCTTGCGGTCTATGGTTAAACCCACTGCTAGTGTAGTAGTCGAGTTTTTGGAGTCCCACACAGAGAGTTTCCTTGCTCCGGGAGAAACGATATAGAGGGCGTATGGTTTTACGACTGGGTTTGGACATGCACGTGCATTTATGCACGTACGATGTTCGGACAGTTTTTTCTAGCCGGGTTTGGTTTAAGCCAGATTCTAGTATTGGATTATTGGATTTATACAGTCTAAAGTTTTTCCGTGTTTTCACGGATAGGAGGGGCGTTCTCGTAATTTGGCGAGAAGCTTCTATAAGGATGATGACTTGGGGCCTAAGGTGGCATTTGCATTTATTGGATTAATGAGTCATGAGAGTGAATCATCCATAGAGTTAATGTTGCATTAATGATTTAAATGACTCATGAGATGAATCACTCTATGAATTAATGAAGCATGATGACACATTTTTATTTGTTATTCATTTTAATTATATCATATGCTTCATATATTCAAATGAGATCATTATTCCAAAAGCATTCTCACTCTCACCTTCTCTCTCCTCAAGCTCTCTCTCTTCAAACCCTAATCCTAACCTCTCATGTGTTGAGATAAAGGATTAGTAAGACTTGTTAATCTATAATCACACTCTATATTCCCTAGGTGACTTTTATTAGCAATTGGAGTAACCTAGTTTCCTCAAGTTAGAGGCAAAGCTTGGAGTAGAAGCTCTCGGGTGGATCGTCTATTACAAAGAGGAGGCCGACGAGGAGGTGGTTAACGAGAAGAAGAAGGACTTGGTTGATTAGGTATAATCTTCTTGCATAGTAGCTAACTACTCCTATGATTGTGTTAGTTAGTGTTTAGCAAGGATCCTTTCGGTTAGTCGATGTTGTTTTAAACAAAATGATTGTTTTACCTATTCCACCTTCCCGCAACTCGTGGGGTGTACAACTTCGACTTACACAGATAACGCTGGTTTTGAACCAGACCGAAATCCCGCCATAAGAATACCGAGTCCGTCATTCGAAGAACAGATCGACAGGCGAATAAATGAAGAGGGTCAAAAGGTTTGAGATGACCACAGCCGTGAAATGGCCATTTACGAGAAAGTCAGAACGCAATGTTACAATCAGCAGACTACAGAGGATGACGATTCCTTTCACCCCCAGCCCGCTGTACACTCTCGTAGCAAGAAAAACCCCCGACATAGAAGCAATAACAAGGTGAAGAACGAGAATGATGTCCAAAAACAACGAAGCGGATCGAAGAAGCAGTGCGATCGAGGAAAGGTCCGTTGGAATTCATTGCTGATGAAAAAGATGGGTCGAGAATTTTATTTCCCCCAAGACAAGAAAAAGAAGATATTCAACCTTGTTATGGGCACCAAATGATGACGCTCCCGGAGTCTCGGCACCCTAAGAAAATAAACGAGGTCTATTATCCGGCTTATCGCTCCTACCACCGAGCAATAGGACATCCTCATGAAGATTGCTTCACCTTCAAAGACTTGGTCGAAGACCAGTATCAGCAAGGCAGGTTCGCTCTTTCCGACAATTGGAAGGTAGCCCCACCACGAAAGCACAAGCCAAGAGCAACCTACACTGTGAAGGAAAGTCCAGATCAACATCGAGGTTAGAAACGAACACGTACCTGCCACATGATAACATTCTCAAAGGAGGGAGAGCATGAGAATGTGGACGACATCTCCCAGTGCTTTGCAAATGAAGATGGGGATGAGGTGATCTCAGAATTTCCACCGGCGCCAAAAGAGCTCAAAGACGGGATACACACCACAGCAGACAATCTGAAGAAAATCGACTTGGGGACGACAAATGAACCAAGGCCAACGTTCGTTAGCGAGCTGTTGTCCGAAGAGCGGGTGACTACACTAAAAGACGTGGTTTTGCAGTATAAAGACTGCTTCGCATGGAACTATTCCGAGATGCTGGCACTAGATCCAGAAATGGCTTTGCATAAACTGGCTATATCACCGGACGTTAAGCCAGTCAAACAGGCGCCCAGAAGAATGCGGCTCGAACTTGAGACAAGCATCAATGCCGAAGTCAGGAAGTTGATTGACTCTGACTTCATCCAAGGAGTTCAATACCCTGACTGGATCGCCAACAATGTCCCAGTGATGAAGAAAAATGGGACAGTACGCATATGCATGGACTTCCGGGACCTCAACAAACCTTGCTCGAAGGATGACTTTCTAATACCGGTTACCGAGCTGATGATAGATAACATGTCCACTAATGAAGTCTTCTCCTTCATGGATAGATCTTCAGGGTATAATCAAATAAAAATGCATCCTGAAGACCAAAAGCACACCGCCATCCGGACTCCACTAGGCATATTCTGCTATAAAGTGATGCCTTTCGGTCTGAAGAACACCGGCGCTACCTACCAGAGGGCTATGACAAAGATCTTCGATGACCTCATACACGAGATTGTCGAATGTTATATTAATGACCTTGTAGTGAAAAGCAAATCGTACGAGGAGCACTGGGGGTATCTGAAAATAGTGTTCTAGCGCCCTAGAAAATATAATCTGAAGACGAATCCTTTGAAATGTGCGTTTGGAGTATCCTCAGGAAAATTCCTAGGATTCATCATCCGACACCGAGGCCTCGAATAAACCCATCGAAGATCAAGGCGATCATGGAAATGCCCACACCAAGAACTCTCAAACAACTGCGGTCTCTCCAAGGAAAGCTTGCGTATATCCGACGGTTCATAGCTAACCTTTCCGGAAAATGACGCCCCTACAGCGATCTAATGAAGAAGGGGACCCCATTCATTTGGGATCGTAAATGCAAAAATGTACTAGACGAAATCAAGCAATACCTGCAAAACCCGCCGATACTGACTACTCCGGTCAGAGGAAAGCCTATTATCCATTACAAAAAAGCCCTTGAAGGTTCATTAGGCGCGCTATGGGCACAGGAGAACGATCAGGGAAAGGAGAGAGCCCTTTACTATTTGAGTCGAGTTCTCCTGGGGCAGAAAACAACTACTCCCTCATTGAAAAGCTTTGCATGGCATTAATCTTCGCGGTAACGAAGCTCCGACATTATGCCTTGGCACATGAAGTCCATCTCATATCAAAGGTGGATCCTCTCAAATATTTTATGTCAAGATCCATACTAACGGGAAGGCTGCCGAATGGACCCTCCTTTTGATGGAATTCTCGATAATCTATCGACCTCTCAAGGAAGTGAAAGGCCAGGCCATCGCCGACTTTCTCGCAGAGCATCCGATACCCGCTCACTCTCGTTTAAATTGCGAGCTGCCGGATGAATATGCGTTCGACACAATCGATCGGGAGAAAGAAGGGAGTGATACCTGATGGGAAGTTTATTTCAATGGAGTATCGTCTATGAAGAAGCGAAAGCAAAATACCCCTATAATCAAACCTGGGGTGGGCCTTATCCTCATGACTCCGCAAGGAGGGATAATGCGTTTCGCCCTTTCCTTAAAAAAGCCAAGGACAAACAACGAGGCCGAATACGAGGCTCTAGTAGTAGGTCTCGAGATCGCCTTTAACATGGGAATCGAGAACCTCCTCATATATAGAGTCTCCCAGCTGGTCGTTAGCCAAGTACAGGGCGACTATCAGACATGCAAGCCAGAGTTGGTAAAATATAGCGAAAGGGAGCGGCTACTGCTGACACAAATGTTAGTGTATATGCCCTAGAGGCCATTACTGTATCATACTAGTTTGTATATTACTTAATGGAAGCTTGGGATATTCACCTTGTATAAACAATCTTGCTCAATATAGTAGTATGCTACTTCGTTTGTTTTTACTTCAATGTGTACATGTGTTTATTTTGCGATATCACCTATACGCATTAGTGGAGCCCTTAGGATCTTTGCTTGATTACCAGCGTTGTGATGGCAGTCACACTAGTGGGGGCTGGGTAATCTACAAGCACATCCTTATACTGGTCCCTAGTCGCAGGACTATCGAGACAGGGCATCGATACTCCGGAGTAGACTAGCGTATGCGCTTCTCATCCCAGTGTGGGAGATGGTCTGTCCCACAGCCATCAGTACGTCGTACTGGAGATAGTATACGGGTGCTCGTTAGGTTACGAGTACACTGGACAGGACTCATCGGGAACTGACAAGTTGGTATTATACCTATCGTCAGTTATCAGTTCCCAGGTGACATGAGTACAGCTTAGTCCGCTGACTTGACACTGGCACTTCGTCTCGAGTGTGTTCCCACTGCACTTTGATCACTACCCTACCACGGCTCAAAGGAGTCGTGCAAACAGGTAGTGGTTGGGTGCAGTCCCGAAGCACTTGGAGGCAGTGACGGTTAGACAGGATTCGTCTCTCCCGGTATTGGGGGTTGACATCACGCTGTGTCTAGGAGAGCCATTACACAAGTAGTCCCTGGCCAGGGCAAGCGAGATATACTGGTAGGCTTCCAGTGTTATCTCAGTGTGTTTTGGGCTTCACTCCGACACGACTTGTACCGCTATTGGGGGACTGACGTTTTACTGCCCCCTATGCCCGACATGCGATGTATCAGATGAACAGACCGGACTGTACGGAGAATGTCACAATCAGACTCAGTAGGAGTTCAGATGGGGTTCACCTCGTCAGCCTTCTTGTCGGCATCTACCTGGGGACCGTTACGCACAGCTAGTGCCGCTTGCGGTCTGTGGTTAAACCCACTGCCAGCGTAGTGTCAATTCTTTAGAGTCCCACACAGAGGGTATTCGCCTCTGGGCAAAACAGAGTAGAGGTCGCATGGTTTTGCGACAGGGTTCGTTCTCATCCGCGCACTTGTGCACGTTTGGAGTCCGGACGGATATTGCCAGCGGGCTCTGGTTTGAGCCGGACACTGGTATATGTTTTGGGGTTGCTTTTATATCTCGGTATTCTTGTTCCTCGGAATGAGAATGCAGGTGTGTATGCACAGTTGCTTGAGGCGGAGGATGAGGTATTTCATTAGGGTTTCGGAACGGGTGCGTTTGCACAGTTGACAGTCGTCATTTTCCAAACCCTAATAGATTTATGAAATATCAATTAATAATAGTAATTAAATGAAATATTGTTATGGTTGATTTTGTTGACTTGTTGACCATGGTTGACTTGTTGACCATGGTTGAATATTGACCACCATCATGCTTTGAAAGATTCTCCTTGATTCATGCTTACACTCATTTATTGAAAGTTATGATAGTGGTCATTCCAAATACAACCATCAACTATTTCATTTTTGATTTATTATTATTAATTTGATAATTCCTTTTCTTTTAGTTATGGTTGCAAAAGAAAAGAGCTCAATCTATCATAATCATTCTCTCTCCTCACTTCATCTTCTTCTTCCTCAAGCTCAAGGTGATTCCTTCTCATGTGTTGAGAATCCCTCACCTTGAAAAGAAAACAACCCCTAGACACTCTCTACTCACTCTAGGATCAAAGGATTAGCAAGCCGGAGATTCTAGTTCTCTCCAAGTTCGAGAAAGAGCCCGAAGGTTGAACCCTCAGGTGGATCCATCTTCGACGGAAGAAGGCGACAAGAAGAGAACCATCAACCTCTACAAGGTTTCAAGAAGAAGGAGTTCAAGTTTAGGTATAACCATCTTTCCGAGTAGCTAACTCTCTTTAGCAAGTTTGCTAGTTTAGTTTAGAAAAGATCCCGACTTTGTTTAGTCCATGTTGCCCCATGCGCCAAAATTTGATTTTTATACCGTTTCCGCCTCCCCGTAAGAACCGGGGGTCGCAACGTGGACTTACAGTGGTATCAGAGCCTAACTAAACTTAAACTAGCTTGTTAGTGAAGTGTAACGAAGTTCGGAACCGAAAAATCCAAAAACCAAACTTTTACAAAACCCTAGTTTCTGTTAAAAATTTTTCTGGTCAAAACGAGATTTGTTATACACCTAAATTCGGCTCAGGGTTTTGTGTGAACACCCAAGAAAAACGATCCCATGATTCATTCAAACCGCCGCGGTTCCGCGGTATGAGGTAGGCATTTGCCGCGGAACCGCCGCCGTTTGTTGTCCTCTCGTCATCGTTTTTCGTGCAGTGTGTCTCTGTGTTGGTTTTGGGATTTTTAAGATATATTATATGTGCCCAGATTTTCCAGAACTGAAATTTACTTTTGGGGTCCTATAATTCCGTATTTTTTCCGAACTTCACTGCACTTTGACTATGATGGTTATATCTGTGATGTTTGCATGTATTGAACGTCGGCTAATCGCTATAAGTCGATTGGTCAGGGTTATACATGATCTGTGTTTGATATTGGATTGTGTATATGAATGTGTTGGACTGTCGCGGGTGAATAGCCGGGGTGGATGTGAGATGAGCTTTTGTTTTTCTTTCATTCATTGTAAATGTAAATTGATGTAATATTATTATTTGTATGGCCGCACAACCGGGTCGGGGTTGTAGCCGTCATTGTATAATTCTTTTTACTGTTTTTGCTCCTAGGATAGACCCATGGAGGGGTGCACAAACTGCCGAGTTCTTGGCGGGTAGTTTGCCGCACCCGTAGGGGTCTTGGGTGGGGTATTTGCTATTCACCGCGACCGTGTAATCCGCTTTTCGTTGCAGGCTCGAACGGATTGCGAATTGCTAGTATATCCAATGTATTCATCTGTGATCTGTAATGTCTATCATTGCTTTCTATTTAGGCGTTGCTTATGTTTTACAGCCGCGCTAGCCCAGCCCCCGCTCTGTCGTTAGTTAAGTAACCTAACGAGTGATGACGGGACCCCGTGGCGAATGCGAATGGCATAAGCGTACGTCATATTTTGGTTGTTTTCTGCAATGGTAGGATTAAATGATGGGACGCATTAAAAGAACTAATGCAAGAATATCACGCATTAAAAGAACTAATGCAAGATAATAAACCAAGTTAAAATCGTTGGAACACTTTCGAAAAACCACTCGGTTCTTTTCAAAACTAACTTTTAAATGCGGAGCTTGAGCCACTCCTTCTAAAAGCTATCTCGTTCCATCGATTATATCAAGTTCACTACGTTCACGGTTTCGCCAAAACCATCCGTAGCCCTCCGTCGTTTCATATGAATATTTAACAGTATTCAAGCTGTGTTTGTTGGCCTTAGTCAAGGCACAGTGTTTGGTAGCTGGTAGGTATTCATATGTTGCATAGATAGAATGCGTTGGTTTGGGACAGTCGTATTGCCTTGTTGGCCATAGTCAAGGGTATATACGGGTGGGTTCAAATTAACCTGGATAACGACGGGAAGAACTTGACATGTGACTTATGATTTGTTGGCCTTAGTCAAGGTCATAAGAGCATGGGGCAAAAATCCACATCGGGAGTTTCATAAGTACTGAAACTTGCTAGATTTGCATACCATCTGGAGTGTGATGATTCTGGTAGGATTCCTTCAGTTTCGTTACACGATGATATTTGGATCCCGATCCTACTGTGAGTATATGCTACTCCTCGGGAAATTTCTCACTAAACGATCAATGCTATAAACCTAGTAGGTGCCTAGAAAGGTGTTAGCGGGGCTACGCCCCCAGGGAAAAGAGGTTCTTAAATTAAGGAACTTCGCGAAAGCGTTGGAAAACCTCCCTCGAAGTACCGACACTGGCCTGGCTGAACGGTTAAGCAAGTATTGTACGGTGGGATTGATCCCGGCTAATTCTTCCTTTGTGGTTTGAGGAGGGATTCGAGAGACAGTGGGAGCCATCCTGTTTAGACAAATTAAAAACCATTCTAAACTTGCAAGAGCATCGTGCTAAGTGTTTCTTCTCTCCCCCTGCAGCGACCAAATCGAAATGACTGGACTTAAGTTACTTCTAGATAAAAACATACTGACAGGGCCAAACTACAAAGATTGGCTCAGGAATGTCAAATTGGCAATCGCTTACGACAAGCTGGGGTATCTTCTTACCACCAAAGCTCCCCCCGTCCCAGGTCCCACCTCCAGCGTCGCAGATAAGGAAATCCGTAAGACTTGGGAGATTGATTGCGCGAAGGCCAGGTGCCTCGTGCTTGCCTCTATGGACAACGAACATCAGAGGAGGCATGAGAATATGGACCTCGAGTCCATATTTCTCCATACAAAAGAACTGTATGGAGAGCAGTCTCGTATCGCAAGATACGAAGTGTCGAAGAAGTTATTTTCGACTAAGTTGGCCGTCGGATCATCGGTAGCGGACCACGTGCTTAAGATGATTGGTTACACTGAGGAGCTCGCAGAACTTGGGACCACGTTGGACAGTGAACTCTATACGGATTTAATTCTCCAGTCCCTTTCATCCACTTACGCCCAGTTTATACTGAACTTCAACTTACAAGAAAAGGAAGTTGAACTTTCAGAACTCCTCAACCTGCTGAGGAGCGCAGAGGGCACCCTACAGAAGGGTAGGGAGACACCCGCTTTGTTTGTAGGAGGATCTTCTTCCTCTAAGTCCAAGGCGAAAGCCAAGGGAAAGAGGAAGAAAGCCCCCGCCAAACCAAGAGGCGGTGTTAGTAAAGTGGGTACGAAGGGAAAGGAAAAGGCAACAAAGATAGCGGGGAAGCTTGTGGGTAAAGAGGAATGCTTCTATTGTCACAAGAGTGGACACTGGAAGAAAGATTGCAGGGCTTGGAAAGCCAGGACACAGGAACTGAAGCAGGTTGCGGCTTCAGCTTCAGGTGTGTATGTTATTGAAAACTGTCTTTCTATAAACTGTACTTCCTGGGTATTGGATACCGGATCAGGATCTCATATCTGTAATTCTTTGCAGGCGTTGAGAAACCGTAGGTTTTTGAAGGAAGGTGACATGACCCTCAGAGTTGCGAACGGAGCTAGCATGGATGCTAAAGCCGTGGGGGACTATCACCTGGGAATGTCAGATGGGCATGTTTTGGTTTTGCGTAATTGCTTTTTTGTACCCAACGCAACTTGTAATATCATTTCTGTATCTTTGGTTTCTAAAGAAGGTTATGAATTTGCGTTTGTAAGTAATGTTGTAAACATTCACCTTAATCAAGTTCTGATTGGGTCAGGTACACTGAGCAATGGTATATACGTATTAAACCAACCACAGATTTTCAATATCCAGAATACACACAAAAGAAAGTCTCCAGATATCAATCAGGCTTTCTTATGGCATTGTAGACTGGGTCACATCAATGAGACACGGTTGACTAAGTTACATAAAGAAGGATACTTGGATCCGTTCGAGTATCAGTCTTATGCCACTTGTGAATCTTGTCTCATGGGAAAGATGACAAAGACTCCGTTCACTGGATACGGAGAAAGAGCGAGCGAGCTCTTGGGACTCGTACACAGCGATGTGTGCGGTCCAATGTCTACATATGCGCGAAGCGGTTATTCATATTTCATTACTTTCACAGACGATTTCTCTAGGTAAGGACATGTCTTCTTAATGAAGCACAAATCCGAGGCCTTTGAGAAATTTCGGGATTACAAGAATGAAGTTGAAAAACAAACAGGCAAAAGTATTAAGATTCTAAGATCGGATCGAGGTGGTGAATACTTGAGTGCCGAGTTCCTGGACTATTTAAAAGAGAATGCGATTCTCTCTCAGCGTACTCCTCCATACACTCCGCAACATAACGGTGTATCGGAAAGAAGGAATCGAACCCTATTGGATATGGTTCGTTCCATGATGAGTAAGGCTGAGTTACCGCGATCTTTCTGGGGATATGCACTAGAAATAGCTGCACATCTCTTGAACCAAGTTCCTACTAAGACTGTGCCTACCACACCATATCAGATGTGGAGTGGGAAGAAACCCTGTCTTAAATCCTTTAAGACATGGGGATGTCCGGCTTTTGTAAAAAAGCAGCATGCGGACAAGCTCGAGGCACGCTCAGTACAGTGCAAGTTTGTGGGATACCCAAAGAACTCCAAGGGGTATCTATTCTATTACGCAGAGGAGCAAAAAGTCCTTGTTTCTCGTCATGCCCACTTCTTGGAAACTGAGTTTTTGGAAAATCAGATAAGTGGGAGCGCAGTAGAACTGGATGAAATTCCAGAACCTCAGACTATTACTGAAAGCTTAGTGGAACCAGAGGGTTCAAAAGAACAGGACATTACTACGCCGCTCCGCAGGAGTAGTAGGCAGTCTCATCCGCCCGAGAGATACTACGGTTTTCTCATAGACGGGGATAGAGAGGATTGCATCATAGATTATGATGAGCCTACTAGCTTCCAACAGGCCGTTCAGAGCGTTGACTCGGTAAAATGGCTGGATGCAATGCGGACCGAAATGGAGTCCATGTACACCAACAAAGTATGGACGTTGGACATTGCTCCAGACGGGGTAAAACCCGTAGGATGCAAGTGGATCTTCAAAAGGAAGATTGGTGTAGATGGACATGTTGAGACCTATAAAGCTAGACTTGTAGCAAAGGGTTTCCGTCAAAGACCTGGCTTGGACTATGACGAAACCTTTTCTCCAGTGGCTATGCTGAAATCCATTCGGATCCTTCTTGCCATTGCTGCCTTCCACGATTATGAGATTTGGCAGATGGACGTAAAAACCGCTTTTCTAAATGGAAATTTAGAGGAGTGTGTCTATATGGATCAGCCAGAGGGTTTCAATCAGAGTGTGAGCAGCGGAAAGGTGTGCAAGTTGCTTAAGTCCATCTATGGACTAAAGTAGGCATCGCGGAGTTGGAACATCTGTTTTGATGAGACGGTCAAGGAATTTGGCTTTATCAAAAATCCAGATGAACCATGCATCTATAGTAGATTTGTAGCGAGAACTGTAGTATTCCTTGTTTTATACGTGGATGACATTCTCTTAATAGGAAATGACATTCCTATGCTACAATCTGTCAAGGGTTTCTTGTCACACAGGTTCTCCATGAAAGACCTGGGTGATGCCTCATACATCCTGGGGATCCGGATCCATCGTGATAGATCCAAGAGGATATTAGGACTTTCACAGTCCAGGTACATCGACACCGTACTGAAAAGATTCAGCATGGAAGATTCCAAGCGCGGTAACCTACCGGCTTGTCACGGGATCACCCTCTCTAAAGAGATGTCTCCCAAGACTGATTTGGAGAGGGATCGCATGTCTATTATACCCTACGCTTCTGCGGTAGGCTCTATAATGTATGCGATGTTATGTACTAGACCAGATGTAGCTTATGCACTGAGTGTAGTAAGCCGGTATCAGTCAAACCCTGGGGAGAAACACTGGATAGCAGTAAAGAACATTCTCAAGTACCTGAGAAGGACTAAGGAAATGTTCTTGGTGTATGGCGGAAAAGACCTCCAGATCGAGGCCTTTGCTGACTCCAGTTTCCAGAGTGACAAGGATGATTCCAAGTCCATGTCGGGTTTTGTCTTTACCCTCAATGGAGGGGCGGTGTGTTGGAAGAGTTCCAAACAGGAAACCGTTGCAGACTCGACGATGGAAGCGGAATACATTGCTGCATCTGATGCCGCAAAAGAAGCTATCTGGATAAGGAAGTTCTTGAAAGAACTTCAGGTGGTTCCGTCCATTGTTGACCCAATACCTATGTATTGCGACAACAACGGGGCTATAGCTTTAGCGAAGGAACCCAGGTCCCATCAGAGATCCAGGCACATCTTGAGGTGGTATCACCTGATCAGGGAGATCGTGGATCGCAAGGAGATCGAGGTTCGGAGGGTTGCTTCAGAAGAAAACACTGCAGATCCATTCACCAAGGCCCTACCCCAGACTCAGTTCGAGCGGCTGATCGAGATGATAGGTCTTCGATACACCAGTACATGGCCTTAGTGCAAGTGGGAGATTGTTAGTGTATATGCCTTAGAGGCCATTACTGTATCATACTAGTTTGTATATTACTTAATGGAAGCTTGGGATATTCACCTTGTATAAATAATCTTGCTTAATATAGTAGTATGCTACTTGGTTTGTTTCTACTTCAATGTGTACATGTGTTTATTTTGCGATATCACCTATACGCATTAGTGGAGCCCTTAGGATCTTTGCTTGATTACCAGCGTTGTGATGGCAGTCACACTAGTGGGGGCTGGGTAATCTACAAGCACATCCTTATACTGGTCCCTAGTCGCAGGACTATCGAGACAGGGCATCGATACTCCGGAGTAGACTAGCGTATGCGCTTCTCATCCCAGTATGGGAGATGGTCTGTCCCATAGCCATCAGTACGTCGTACTGGAGATAGTATACGGGTGCTCGTTAGGTTACGAGTACACTGGACAGGACTCGTCGGGAACTGACAAGTTGGTATTATACCTATCGTCAGTTATCAGTTCCCAGGTGACATGAGTACAGCTTAGTCCGCTGACTTGACACTGGCACTTCGTCTCGAGTGTGTTCCCACTGCACTTTGATCACTACCCTACCACGGCTCAAAGGAGTCGTGCAAACAGGTAGTGGTTGGGTGCAGTCCCGAAGCACTTGGAGGCAGTGACGGTTAGACAGGATTCGTCTCTCCCGGTATTGGGGGTTGACATCGCGCTGTGTCTAGGAGAGCCATTACACAAGTAGTCCTTGGCCAGGGCAAGCGAGATATACTGGTAGGCTTCCAGTGTTATCTCAGTGTGTTTTGGGCTTCACTCCGACACGACTTGTACCGCTATTGGGGGACTGACGTTTTACCGCCCCCTAGGCCCGACATGCGATGTATCAGACGAACAGACCGGACTGTACGGAGAATGTCACAATCAGACTCAGTAGGAGTTCAGATGGGGTTCACCTCGTCAGCCTTCTTGTCAGCATCTACCTGGGGACCGTTATGCACAGCTAGTGCCGCTTGCGGTCTGTGGTTAAACCCACTGCCAGCGTAGTGTCGAGTCTTTAGAGTCCCACACAGAGGGTATTCGCCTCTGGGCAAAACAGAGTAGAGGTCGCATGGTTTTGCGACAGGGTTCGTTCTCATCCGCGCACTTGTGCACGTTTGGAGTCCGGACGGATATTGCCAGCGGGCTCTGGTTTGAGCCGGACACTGGTATATGTTTTGGGGTTGCTTTTATATCTCGGTATTCTTGTTCCTCGGAACGAGAATGCAGGTGTGTATGCACAGTTGCTTGAGGCGGAGGATGAGGTATTTCATTAGGGTTTCGGAACGGGTGCGTTTGCACAGTTGACAGTCGTCATTTTCCAAACCCTAATAGATTTATGAAATATCAATTAATAATAGTAATTAAATGAAATATTGTTATGGTTGATTTTGTTGACTTGTTGACCATGGTTGACTTGTTGACCATGGTTGAATATTGACCACCATCATGCTTTGAAAGATTCTCCTTGATTCATGCTTACACTCATTTATTGAAAGTTATGATAGTGGTCATTCCAAATACAACCATCAACTATTTCATTTTTGATTTATTATTATTAATTTGATAATTCCTTTTCTTTTAGTTATGGTTGCAAAAGAAAAGAGCTCATTCTATCATAATCATTCTCTCTCCTCACTTCATCTTCTTCTTCCTCAAGCTCAAGGTGATTCCTTCTCATGTGTTGAGAATCCCTCACCTTGAAAAGAAAACAACCCCTAGACACTCTCTACTCACTCTAGGATCAAAGGATTAGCAAGCCGGAGATTCTAGTTCTCTCCAAGTTCGAGAAAGAGCCCGAAGGTTGAACCCTCAGGTGGATCCATCTTCGACGGAAGAAGGCGACAAGAAGAGAACCATCAACCTCTACAAGGTTTCAAGAAGAAGAAGTTCAAGTTTAGGTATAACCATCTTTCCGAGTAGCTAACTCTCTTTAGCAAGTTTGCTAGTTTAGTTTAGAAAAGATCCCGACTTTGTTTAGTCCATGTTGCCCCATGCGCCAAAATTTGATTTTTATATCGTTTCCGCCTCCCCGTAAGAACCGGGGGTCGCAACGTGGACTTACAACAAATTCCCTCTTACATTCTGGAATGCATACCGCGTGCGGAAAATAGTAAGACGGATGCACTAACCAAGCTTGCTAAGGAGATGGCCGACGAAAACATCGATGACGTAAGGATCATTGTGCAAAGCCGCCGGATTCTCGTGCTAGCAGAAATATCTCCTGAGTCGTCCGAAGAAGAGAAAGCGACCAAACAAGTGGTCTTTCTAGTAGAGGACGAAGAAAAGGCTAAGGATTGTAGAGAAGTTTTCATAGACTACTTCGAATCCCATCGAATGCCCGAAAACGCATCTTTAAGACATCAACCCATGAAACGTGCTCTGTCTTATGCCTTCGTCGATGATACTCTATATAAGAGATCGTTCGACAGTTTGTGGCTAAGGTGCTTGGGACCATATGTAACGTTCGGAAAAATTCGACTAGGTTAATTATGCATTAGTTAATGATAATACGTGTTTTCCTAAAAAACCAAGATATAATTATTTCCACATAGACTTAAATATAACTATTTTAGCTATGTAATTGCTAGTATTGGTATTTAATTAGTCACTTATTAATTGCTAGTTTACTCAAATATTTTCCTCAATTAATTAATTTTAATTGTTATTTTAATCGTACACTTATACTCCAAATTAGCGATAATTAAAATTAGAATGGGTTAATACAAGTTCTGTGCACCATGACACATTAAACCAAAATATAACTTATTGTTTTTGAAATGAAAATAAATTGTCAAGATGGTTCTAGAAAGTTAAAGAAAAACTTAATAGAAAGCAAAATTAAAAGGAAATAAATAAAGAAAAGAAGTATGGGCATGTTGACTTGAGGTATGGAGGGATTTTCTTGACTTGGTATTTTCTCACACACACTCACACTCATTCCTCACCTGCTGGCCGAGCCCAAATCTGCAGCAACTCCCCACTTTCTCCACTTCATCTCATCTCTAAAATCTTCAAATTTTGCATCAAAAATCAAAACAAAGTCTCACTAATTCATCATTAAACCTTTACATAATATTCCATTCGCCCAAACTAGCTTCGGTCTAGGAGCAAGAGAGCATTTTGGAAGGCTAAGTTGCAAGCTAGATCTCTTGATTCTTGAGGTATAATCTGTTGGGATTCTTTAGCACCTAATCTAGGGTTTGGAAGTATCACACATGCCACTATAAAATTTGGGGGAAGTTCTAAACAATCTAACCATGAATCTTAACTAGAATTTTAGGGTAATATCAAAAGTATCACATACTACAAATTATTTATCACTAAGTGAAGAAATTACAACCTTTGTAGACTTCTCTTGGTGACTCCTTGGACCTTTGAGAGTTTGAAACGGATCTCTAGAGGCCTTCCTAGTCCACGATGATCCGCCCGAAGTCCCTTTGCACAAAGCTCCTTACTTCACTTGATCTTTGAAAGAAGTGGAGCAAACACCCTACTCAAATGGGCTAGAGAAGTGTAGAATGATGAAGTGCTTTGTATTCTCACTTAAAAACCCTTTTTTCACTTTCTTACTTGCTAGAAATTTCAAGCGAGAAGGAAGAAGAAGATGGCAAGCATAAGCTCAATATTGTAATGAATTTATAAACAAAAATGAGAATAGAAATTATATATAATTTCAAACTCTCATCCTTAACCAAGGGTTAATAAATATCTAGATATTTATTTTGGAGCAGTAAGAACCATAGAAAATTAACTCATGGTTGAAGCTAGCGCCAAGTGATGAGTTATGAAGAATTATCCACCCTGAATTGATTTTCTATTTCTTTAATTCTAAAATAAATATATATGCATATTTATTCCCATGTGAGTCTTGCATTGCCACCACTAGTGTATCAACAACCATGACACACAAGAATGTATGCATGCAAGTGTGCATGCACATCATCATGTGCATCAACATAAACATATGCATACAGGAAAGAAAATGGGTTTAATAAAAGTGAGCTATAAAGTCAATGTTAAATCAACACTTGATTTAACAAACCGGTCATATCATATACGACCTGACCAATAGAAAAACGCCAGATTAACACACGGTATCACATACATGTATTTAATCGGGTCTCCGCGTAGATCTCATATGCACACCACATCTTTTCGCCGGAGCTAGGAAACTCCTGTGTAGGACTCTAAGACTCGTCAATACACCGGCAGTAGGTGATGATCATATCAAACACCCACAAGCCGCAAGTGGTCAGCTAAATGTAACGGCCACCGGGGTATTGAGCGATCAGAAGAAAACAAGTGAAGCTATCAAAACTCCCATCGAGCCAACTGGCAACACTTACCGCACAGTCCGGTCTCTTCGTCAGATATGCTGCATATCGAGTCTAGGGATGGTTTCGTAGACCCCAATAACTCAATAAGTCATGCAAGTGTATGGCTCATAACGGATCGAGAAACTACTGATAAAACTTATCAGTAAATCTCAGCAGCCCTTGCCAGGGACTTCCTGTTATAGCCAATCGAGCAAAGCACAACACCAACCCCCAATACTGGGAGAGTCGAAACTCCTCCTATCGCTCATTGCCTCCATGTGCCTCGGGACTATACCCCAAATCCACCTGTTTGCATGACTCAGTAGATCCGTGGTAGGGTGAAGATCAAAGTACAGTGGGAGGACACATAAGACTCTATGATGATCTTGGGTCTACAGACTAACCTGTATCAGTGTCACCTGAGAACTGCTATCCGATGATAGATATAATACCACATAGGTGTTCTCAGTGAGTCCGTTCAGTGTATTCAGTCTCCACTGAGCACCCGCATACAATCTTTGGTGTCACCACACCAGATGGATATGGGATTATCCATAGCCCATCATATAGGACAAGAATGGTATACGCTAGTCTATTCTGGAATATCGATGCCCCGTATCGATACACCCACGACTAGGAACAGTTCAAGGATATGCTCATAAACTACACGTGTCCCACTAGTATGATCTGCAGCATAGTCGCAGTAGTCAACCAAATATCCAGAGGGCTTTATCAACATGTACCAAATGAGTAAGATACATGATCAAATGAACATGTCAAGATAAAGTAAACCAGATAGCATACTATCTTGTCGAGCAAGAAAGTCATCTATATACATATATACATTGGTGGATATAGTGCCCTCAGAGTCAATTATTGGATCGCAGGCATGTGATTGCAATGATTGAGGGAGGACCTATGCCGGTAGTACAATCTTACTCAGGATGATTGTATACTATCTGGTTTGTCTCTATCATCGTGTACATGCTTTAGGTGACATTTTGGTTCACTATTACACGTTGATGGAGAATAGTATGTTACCATGGTTTGTCTTTATCATCGTGTACTGCTTTAGGTGACCTTACAGGTTGCTATTACACGTTGATAGAGCCCTTAGGATTCTTGCTTGACTACCAGTAATATGATGGCGATCATATACATGAGAGTTGGGTAGTCTATAAGCACATCCTTAAAGTGGTCCCTAGTCGTGGGAGTTTCGAGACTGGGCATCGATACTCCATTAGTAGACTAGTGTATACAGTCGAGACCTCGACGAAGGGCGGTGGCCGGTCTCAAAAAACATTGGTGTCAGTTGGTTCACCTAAGATGTATACAGGTGCTCATTGGGTTATGAGTACACCGGACAGGACTCGCCGGGAACATGCTAGTTGGTATTATACCTGACGTCAGATAGCAGTTCCCTGGTGACATGTGTACAGGTTAGTTCATCGACCTAAGATCGTCATTTGTCTCGTGTGAGTTCCCATTGTGCTTTTATTACTACCCTACCACGGCTCAAAGGAGTCGTGCAAACAGGTTTTAGTTGGGTACAGTCCCGAGCCACATGGAGGCAGTGAGCGGATCGGCAGGGGTTTCGTCTCTCCCGGTATTGGGGGTGAGATCGCGCTGTGTCTAGGAGAGCCATTACACGAAGTATCTCAGGAGATTTACTGGTATGTATTTCAGTAGTATCTCAGGGTGTTCTGGGCTACACTCCGACACGACTTGTACCGCTTTTAGGGGTCTGACTTTTTCCAACCCCATAGGCCCGCCATGCGGTGCTCATAGACGAACGGACCGGACTGTACGGATATTGTCACTGACAGGCTCAGTAGGGTGTCAGGTGTAGGGTTGCTAGGCACGCATACAAGGGTCTACGAGGCATCAACCATGCCCAATTAAAATTTTAGCCGTGCCGAGCAACCTAAAGCCGGATCCTTATACTAGAGTTTAGGAGAAAACAAGCGTGTTAAACAATTTAACACTAAGTAAGATGGATTACAACCTTTGTAGATACGGTCCTTCACTTCAATAGCTCCGTGTAAATATCCCCTTCACTGCGATCGTGAACTCCGGCCTCTAGAGAAGCTCCAAAAGAAGAACGAACGTGCTTGCTTCGATGACTTCGAGGCCGAAGATGATCTATGTCAGGGAGACACTAACTCAAGCTATTCCTTCACTAGGTCAAAAACTTTGTGAAGAGAACACCCTCTACTAAATGGCAAGTAGTAGAGGATGATGAAGTAGGAAGGTTGCTCACTTTAGAATTGATTTTCTCATACTTTTTCTCAAACTCCATTGAAGCTAGAAAGCTTTTGTTGAATGAAGAAGAAGAAGAAGTCTAATGAATAATTCATCCAAATGAAAACTTATCCAAAGAATTATTGCACCATGGTTGAGTTAAGCCCTCATGCTTAACTCATGTAGAGAATTAACCAAGGTATGAGGTTAAGGGTTGGGTTAACTAATATCCAAAGAATGACAAAAGAGTTGACTTTGTCAATGTTTCTTTAAGCTTCATGAAGCTTGATAAGTTTGACCAAAGTCTTTTCTCTTTTGTTATTTGTTAGGAAATAAGTAAACCCTAATTTAACCTTGATTTGGTTTAAGTTTCATACACCCAACTTGTATGTATCATCAAGCATGATACAAACTTTTACACTTGCATATATCATATATAAACAATGTGCACAATCTAGTGAGAAAATAAATCATAAGTGAGCTAATACTAGTTAATGTAATGCAATATATCAAATATATAATTATACATTAAATTATTAAATCAATTTTTGATTTAATAACCCGGCTATAACCGACTAATATCATGTGTAACAACTTATCGAATCAACACTTGATCCGATAACCCGGCTATATCGCATACAACCGATCAATGTCACGAATCGCGAGAATAGAATATGGTATCTCATATCGTATTAATCTCGGTCCCGCAAATATCACATATGTGCTCCTACTCCGTTTCGCTTGAGCTAGGAAACCCCTCTGTAGGACTCTAAAGACTCGTCAATACGCCGGCAGTAGGTGATGATCATATCAAACACCCACAAGCTGCAAGCGGTCTGCCAAACGTAACGGCCACCCGGGTATTGAGCGATCATAAGATCACCAAGAAAGCCTGTACATTCTCCTGCGAATCCAATCAGTAACACTCCCGTACAGTCCGGTCTCTTCGTCTGATATGTCGCATATCTCGCCTAGGGGTGGTAAACCTCAGACCCCAGTAGCTCGATAAGTCGTGTCGATATGAGGTCTATAACAGTTCGAGAAACTACTGATAACACTTACCAGTAAATCTCAGCAACCCTGGCCAGGGATTTCCGGTTATAGCCAATCGAACACAGCACAACATCAACTCCCTATACCGGGAGAGACGAATCCCCTCCTATCGCTCATTGACTCCATGTGATTCGGGACTGTACCCAAAAGCCACCTTTTTGCATGCCCTCTTAGATGTGGTATGATGGAAATCAAAGCACGGTGGGAATCACACAAGACTCTATGACGATCTCGGGTCAACAGACAACTCTGTACTAGTGTCACCGGAGAACTGCCATCTGACGTGAGGTATAGTACCATCTGGGAGTTCTCGGCGAGTCCGTCGAGTGTACCCAGTCTCCACTGAGCACCCATACACCATCCTTGATGTCAAACACCAATGGATATGGGATCATCAATCGCCCATCATATGGGTCAAGATGCGTATACGCTAGTCTACTCTGGTGTATCGATGCCCTGTCTCGATACACACACGATTAGGAACAGTTATTGGATGTACTCGTCGACTACCGTGGCCCCACTAGTATGATCTTATCATAGTCCCAATATTCGAGTACATATCCTAAGGGCTTTATCAACATGTAACATAGAGACAATCAGAGTACATGTTAAGATAAAATACAACCAGATAGCATACTATCATGTCGAGCAAAAAAGTCCTCCCTATATATGTCCAAGCATCCATTACAATATACATCGTATGTACAGTAATGGCCTCTAGGGCATACATATAACTTACAATCTCCCACTTGCACTAGGGCTATCTGTTGTGGTATCGCATACCCAACAATTAGCTGTGGTTGAAGTATCTCATACTCAACCATCCCATAAAAGTCTCTACTGGGAAAAAAGACCTTCGTGAGTAGATCCGCGCTGTTGTCCTCTGTGTCTACTCTCCTAACCTCGATCTCCCAGGAGATCAACCATCTCCATGATCAGATGATACTGCCTAAGAATTATATCTGGATTTCTGATGGGACGAGGGTTCCTTAGCAAAAGCCACAACTCCATTGTCAGACAATGGTAGGAACGAAGTTCATCTCATGAACTTTTATATCCAGACTGCCTCTTTGGTAGCATCCTTGATAAAGATGTATCTTGCCTTTAATCGTCTAGTATGTCACGGTATCTAGCTTGGAACTCTTCCAACATACCGTCCCTCCACTGAGGGTAAAGACAATGCCTGCGACTGACATTCAGTCGTTCTTATCACCCTGGAACCTTTCCAGTGATTCTCCCCAGGATCGATTGATACCATCTCACTACAACTAGTGAGTATCCTAACATCCAATTAGATCTATCTCATAGATCCAAAACCCAGAATTTAGAAAGTATCACTTTGATCCTATATGGAGAACCCTTGTGATAAGCGGAGATTGACCGAGCGTAGTATAGGAAACTCCTTCCCTATCAAGAGTATGTCATCCACGTACTCTACGAGGATCACCACCATACTCTCTACTACCTTTTTGTATATACAAGGTTCATCAACCATTTTGATGAAGTCAAACTCTTTGACGACCACATCAAAACAGACGTTCCAACTCCGCGATACCTGCTTTATCACATAAAACATCTTGCACATGTTTCCGCTGCTCCCACTGTCTATGAAGCCCTCTGGCTGTGTACTTATAGACGCTCTCTTCTAAATCATCATTTAGAAAAGCAGTCATGACACCCAACCTCCAGATATCGTAGTCATGGTATGTAGCCGTGGCAAGTAGGATCTGGATGGACTTAAGCATGGCTTTGAAAGTCTCAACTTTTCCATGTACACCAAGTAATCTTCTCAAGATACACTTGCTCCTGATGGGGATTTAACCCTTCAGATAACGTAACCAAAGTCCATACTTTGTCGGTGTATAAGGATTCCATCTAAGATCTGTTGGAGATAGTGCCCTCAGAGTCAATTATTGGATCACAGGCACGTGATTGCAATGATTGAGGGAGGACCTATCCCGTTAGGACAGTCTTACTCAAGATGATAGTATGCTATCTGGTTTATCTTTATCATCGTGTACTGCTTTAGGTGACCTTACGGGTCACTATTGCACATTGATAGAGCCCCTAGGATTCTTGCTTGACTACCTGCAGTATGAGGGCGATCATATACGTGGGAGCTGGGGTCTATAAGCACATCTTTAAAAGGTCCCTAGTCGTGAGAGTTTCGAGACAGGGCATCGATACTCCAAAGTAGACTAGTGTATACAGTCGAGACCCCGACGAGGGGTGGTGGCCGGTCTCACAAGCCACCGTGTCAGTTGGTTCACCTAAGATGTATACAGGTGCTCATTGGGTTATGAGTACACCGGACAGGACTCGCCGGGAACCAGCTGGTTGGTATTATACCTGACGTCAGATAGCAGTTCTCTGGTGACATGTGTACAGGTTAGTTCATCGACCTGAGATCGTCATTTATCTCGTGTGAGTTCCCACTGTGCTTTGATTACTACCCTACCACGCTTAAAGGAGACGTGCAAACGGGTTTTAGTTGGGTACAGTCCCGAGCCACATGGTGGCAGTGAGCGGATCTGGAGGGGTTCGTCTCTCCCGGTATTAGGGGTGAGGTCGCGCTATGTCTAGGAGAGCCAGTACATGAATAGTCCTTGGCCAAGGCAGGAGATTTACTGGTAGGTATTCCAGTAGTATCTCAGGGTGTTCTGGGCTACACTCCGACACGACTTGTACCGCTTTTGGGGGTCTGACTTTTACCAACCCCCTACGCCCGCCATGTGATGCTCATAGACGAACGGACCGGACTGTAAAGATATTGTCACTGACAGGCTCAGTACGGTGTCAGGATGAGTTCGCTCATCGACGTCCCTTTTGGTCAATAGCTGGTAGCCCGTCACGTATGGTTAATACCTCTGACGTGCTGGTGGTTAAATCCACAGCCATAGTATTGACGAGTCTTTAGAGTCCACCATACACAGTTACTCAGGTTTCGGGCGAAACGCTGTAGAGGCCGTATGGAGATATGGCAGGGTTCGATAGGATACGTGCGGTATTGCACGGATCGTGATCGGACGGATAATACTAGCGGGCTTTGGGTTAAGCCGGATCCTAGTATTGTACAGTGTAGATTTTGTCTCTTTGCATTTGTATTCAGTGGGAATACAAATGAGGGCATGTATATGCAGTCGCGGGGTTTTCCTGTAATTTATTACGGGATCAGTTTTCTGAAGTTGCCAGTTTGTATTCTGTTTCGGCCAGTTTTCTTTTGTTCCTTTGCGGCCGGACTTTCTGATGGAGGGGGTTATTTGCAAGTATGAAAATAACGTTTGTGGAGGGGTTATTTGTTTATGTGGCTTCATAATCATGAGATTCTTTTTCCATCACTTGCTTGCATTAAATGAGATGGAACTTTGATTAGATGAGATTGGAAATTGGTGTGACCATTTTCTACACATATTGATTCCTTTTCTTCTCTTGTTTTTTCTATTCTTTTTCCTCCCATCATGAGGTAGGGGCCGGCCACATGAGGAGAGAGAGAGGGAGTTCATTTTTCATGTGGGAAAAAAATTATCATTCATCTCATTTTTTAGCTTGCCACCAAAATTCCACAAATCACTCCAAAGTTCATTCATCCCTCAAAGGCAACTAAAACCCCAAATGAGACAATGGATTCTACACTTGCCTGCAGCAATTCTTGCACACGTCAGCTCGCCAACTTCGTGCCCAAGTTGCCTCGGTCCAGAGATGGGAGCCCGTAAAATAACTCGGCGATGTGGTGCCCGTTTCGACGAGGAGGCGACGACCGGAGATTCCGCGAGGAGATCGGAGTGGAGACGAAGACCGAAGGACACGGATCGCTTGGTATATCTCTCTACCCATCTTTTAGTTTGCTAGTAGTTAGGTTAATGGCCCGATCCGGGATTTTTGTGCGCGGTGGTGCCGGTTTTCTAGTTTGAAAATTTTTTCGTTTCCGCATTACGGCGTCGGATTGACGGCCGGGGCACCGCCGTGCACTTACACTGGTATCAGAGCCATGCCATTAACCTAGTCTAGCTTGCTCTAATATGTTTACAAGTTCGATCGAACAAATTTCCGAAAACCCGATTTCCATTGCACATGTTTGTGTCGAAATTTTTTTGGGCTCTAAAAATTTTTCAGCTTGTTTCAGAATAATGTGCAGAAAATTTTAAGCGTTCTGCAAAATTTTGGTGACGTGAAGCTTCAGTAAGACCGCGAAAATGTGGCCAAACCCCTGGTTTGGCCGCGGTTCCGCGGTGGAAGGAACTCAATGCCATGCCAAATTTTTCCAGAGGGCTTTCTACTTAGAAATAAGGGTTTTGGAGCATTCTTTTTGGGCCCAGATTTTCTGTGAGTGCTACAGTAGTGCTTGGGCCCCACTTGGGTAAATTTGATCGATCGAAAAGTTTAAACATGTTAGTTCACAGTATTTACATTATATCTGCGACCGTGAATGTCATTTGATCGGTAAATCCTGTCTAACTGCCATAGCCCTTTTAGACGGATTTGCGAACGTGGCATTCATGTTGATGTTCTGTGTTGTGCTGTGATGTTGCGGATTGGTCATGGGGGATAGCCTGAATGCAATGGTGGTACAGTTTTGTTTTATATGTACATTTGACATTGCGGGGCGAGCGTCCGACATGTGGACTGCCGTCACTGCCTGTTTGTATATTATTCTTTTAAGGCACGACCGGGTCGAGGTCGATGTACCCGTTGTATGTATTTTTACTTTCTGTACTAGGTTTACCCCGCGAAGGGGTGCACGGATAGCCGGGTTCTAGAGGGCAACGAGCCCGCATCTCATGGCTTTGAGACAGAGGAGGCTTTACTCTAGAATTGGCGGGCTATTCGCCACACTCGTAGGGGGTGCAGGTTGACCCAGGAGGGGTGCCCAAGTTACCGGATTCCGTAAAGTGCTGGGTGGTCCATTCACGTTGCTGAAGGGGGCTTCCTCGCTTCAGGTTTTGGCGGGTAACTTGCCGCGCCCGTAGGGGTCTAGGATTTTATTGCACAGGCTATCCACACGACCAGGGGAACGTCGGGTTTCAGTAGCGGCTCTGTGAAACCCGGGGATCCCAAATATCTGTATTGTTCTGTGATGCTTATTACATTTCTGTGATGTTGCATTTTATCACGTCTTGAGCGAAATATTATATATTGATATATATACTAGTAGATGTTGTATATGTTTTGCATCCGCGCTAGTCCAGTCCCCGCTCTGTCGTTAGTTAAGTAACCTAACGGGTGATGACGGGACCCAGTGGCGAATGCGGATGGCATATACGTACATCGTTATTTTCGTTCTTTATTGGTGTGATCAATTGATGGGACTGCATTGATTTGGATCAATGCAAGCTAAACAAACCTATTCTGATGTTGTTGGAACATTTTTCAAAAAGCTGTTATTGCAAGGGCGTTCTCTTTTGTTTTGCATAGTGATATTCAGTTTGAATATCCTGCTCCTCAGTCGACGAGGCAAGGGCTGAGATCCCTTCACCGGGAGTGACCCCTTGGACAGAAGTTTGCGTCAGAGCAATAACTTCACTATAGCCGATTACTTTTGCTTTGCATCGTGGTATTCAGTTGGAATATCCTGCACCTCATTCCACGGGGAAAGAGCCGAGATCCCTTCACCGGGAGTGACCACTTTAGTAAAGGTTTTCGTCACTATATTTTTATAAAGCTATCCGGTTCCTTCAACGATATCAAGTTAATTACGTTAAAGGTTTTCGCCAGAAACCATTCGTAGCCCTCCGTCGTTTCAGACGGGTAGCACGTAGTATTCATGCTATGTTTGTTAGCCTTCGTCAAGGCATAGTGTATGGTAGCCGCTTGTTACCTTTCTGCTGCATAGATAGATGCGTTGGTTTGGGACAGTCCTATAGCCTTGTTGGCCTTCGTCAAGGGCTTGTACGGGTGGGTTCAAATTAACCTGGACAATGACGCGTAGAACTTGACATGTGACTTATGATTTGTTGGCCTTCGTCAAGGTCATAAGAGCATGGGGCAAAAATCCACATCGGGAGTTTCTAAAGAAACTGAAACTTGCCAGATATGCGCATACCTTCTGGAGTGTGATAACGTGAGCGGATTCTGTCACGTTATCATGCGATGATGGTTGGATCCCGATTCCCACAGATGAGTTGGTTTACTCATCGGGTGATCCCGACTAATTCTTCTTTCAGGTTTGGGGAAGAATTTGACGTTACAGTGGGAGTTTTCCAGATTAGATAAAGTGATAACCATTCTGATCTAGGTTAGAGTGCACGCCGAGTGTTTCTTTTCTCTCTCTCTTTGGCAGCGACCATGACCCGACCCTAAGACTTTGACTCAGTGACTAAAATTAACCGAACCTTCTTAAACACTGGCTTTTGGATTGTCAGAGTTGCAAACCTCATTGCCACTCCTACTTTTACCCTTTTCTTCAGGACACCCCGTATTACTATGAACGTCCACTTCCATTGGACAAAAATATCATATGGTTATATACGAACTCGAAGGAATTTATTCGAGGATGGTTTCCGGTTCTAGAGAAAACGAATAGGACTATTCAGTTGTCTTTTCCTTTTACCTTCTCTCAGGTTGCGAGTACTCCTTGGTTTAGGAGATAGTATACCTATTACGCAAATTGGATAGTCTTCTTCCAAACCTTAGGCAGGTGCCGACCGGTAGGGAATGAAGAAAACCGATTAGCCTAACTAAGGTGTACAGAAGGTATTAAGTAAAGACATATCAAGGTATTAGTTAGAGGGCAAAGTAAATTGCGACTGCTATTCACGACCAAACCAAGTATTTCATTACCACTCCCAATTCACCTTTGTATTTCTCCAGGACACTCCGTATCACTACGAAGGTCCACAGTTTATTGGGTACTCCATCGTATGGTCATATACGAACTCGAAAGGAACTTGTTCCAGTTCGGGGATGGATTCTGGTTCAGGAGAAATAGGAATAAGGTTTATTCGGTTGTCTTTTATCTTCACTTTCTCTCGCATTGCGAGTGCTCCTAAGATTAGGATAGTACACCCATTATGCTTATTTTATAGTCTTCTTCCAAACCATAGGCTGGTGCCGAACGGTAGGGAAGGAAGAAAACCATTTAGCCTAAGAGGGTGTGCAGAAGGTAATGACCAAAGACATATAAAGGGATTTGGAGAGATGGCGAAGAGATATACGGTTATAGTTGTGAATCTGATAATGGAAGAGGCATTACTAGGAATACCCGGATACCCCTGCAAAACATTTCAATGTTTCAGTTTCACTGTGTACTGTTAAAAGAAAACTGATTTCCCAATTTGACCCTTACTCCAGGGTATGTATTTACCAGGTATGATTCTCACATCTGTATGGTTTTACAGATGATGAGTGGGAGTAAGTTAATTGGAATTAGGTGATCATCCTCATTATATCGGGATTCGATGAAATTGGTGATATTTGAGGAAGTCACCTGGGTTGTTTGCCGGACGACATATATTTGGTTTTGAATATCCGTTATAATGCACCAATTTCAAATTGATATATCTGTACGTCTATTTTTATAGAGTGAGATATACCTTTTTGAAATTATGTCTATGACATTTACCTATATCAGTGGATGGTTAGGTAAGGAGCATTGAACAGCGGTGTAATTTTTCTTAACCATAAGTACAGTTTACAACCTACGACATACAGGGAATGAGTTATTAGACTCAAGGGACTTATACAGAGTATTGTATGTCGTCCAGTGTCCATTAGGAACGAGGGGTAGGTACTCGTACTATATTCTGTTTACTTGTGACTTCTTTAGTTCTTAGACAGGTGTTTCGTAGAAACACAGGGTCCAAGTTTTGAGAAGTTATAGGTATAAGAGTAAAATAGATAACCAGGTATTGCAAGTATCAGGATTCTTCAAGGTGATCGAAGATGTAGATACTTGTGAATGGTATTTAGTTGATAGTAATGATTAAGAGAACTTGCTTCTCTTTCAGGTTGCTCATAATTGGAAGCATTCCTAAGTTGAGTAACGCTGATCGGCCTCCTTCCATTTAGTTGACATGCACTAGAGACAGCTATATGATTTGAATCTGGTTCAATTAAATCAGTGCCTCTGTTTCTATATTGGATATAGAACAGTTCATATCTTGACATTGTTAAGATACGGGGAGTTGTCCGGCTTATGCTTAAAACCAGACACAGGACAACTCAAGGCACGTTTCTGTAATGGCTGTTTGTGGGTTGACCCGGGCTATGACGAGGATTGATTTCTACCATCTGGAAGATCAATAGTGATATTGTTCTTGAATCGCCACATTTTTAATAAAAATGGATTTTTTCAGAAAACAGTAGTGGGAGTATGGTAGAACTGGAAGTGATTCCAGAACCGCAAACGATTGCTGAAGATTTGATAAGAACCTAAAGATTCAATCTGGTTTGACATTCCATTAGCCACTCCGCAGATATGGTGGGTAACCTCAGGCGCTCGAGAGGTACTTCGGTATGCTCAAGGACGGTGGCAGGGAGGTTCTTGTTTACCCAGACTTACCATTGCTGTTGTTCCAGACTATGAGACCCGGCAGGAGGATGAGTATAGCGTCGTTCTGAACTGGCTTCAGAAGTGTATGTGTATATGACTCTACCAGAGGGTTGTCGTAGTCAGTGGGAGCAGCGGAAGTATGGTGGACAAGTGGCTTATGTCTATTTGTAGACTAAAGCTGATATAGCGGAGATAGATCATCTATTTCTGATGTGACAGTCATAGGTTTGACTTCATCAGAATAGGGATGGATCTGTTAAGAAGGTAGTAGGGTGTGATGTCCTGGTATTTGGATGACATACACAGAGTAGGAAGTGATATTCCTATACTACAATCGGTTATACTTTGGTTGTCACACAGTGGTTTCTCCACATAGGGCTTGGATATAATATTAGACATTCTGGTTACTAGATCTATAGATCTAGATTTGGGTGGTTTCCCAATCAGGGTACTTGACAGCATTCTAAAGGTATTTAGAATGGACGACTCCTGGCATGGTGGTGTACCTGCAGGTGATGGAGTCACCCTCTCTAAAGGTGTCTTACAGATTAAAGGGGAGAGGGATGTGCATGATTGGCAGATCATTTGCTTAGGAAATTGAGTCAATCATGAGATGTCAAGTACCACACTAGATGTTGTTTTTGCAGTAGGTGCAATATGTAGATATTGATCCAATCCTGGAGAAACATTCGGAAGCAGTTTTAGAACATAAGTGGATGTTCTAGGGATTTGATAACGGCAGTCTCCTCTAGGAGACGGTTATCATTCCAGGCTTCCAAGGCGACCTGGATGACAGAGTGACTGTTAGATTTATAGTTTTCCCTCCGACGAGGGGCAGTATTTTGGACAGGTGGTCCAGGTGGATACTGAGGGAAGGCATGACGCAGGATACTGATTAAGTTCAGTTGACGATACAGTCTAAGAAGTTTGGATTTGGAGTTCATTTATGAGCAAGGTCCCATCAGACATCCAGACATATTCCAAGACAGGTATTGCTCATTTCGGGAGATGGCTTTCTCCGCGAACTTGAGATATAGAGAGACGTAGAAAGAAACATCACAGCGGATCCACTCACTGAGGCTATTCCTCGAACGCAATAGTTTCACAAACGAGCTTTGTGAGACTGACTAGTAGAGGAGTTGGGTGTTCGGTATCACACGGGCTATGAGTATGCGACATCGCAATAATTAGCCTTGAGTGCAAGTGGGAGATTTTTGGAGATAGTGCCCTCAGAGTCAATTATTGGATCACATGTACGTGATTACAATGATTGAGGGAGGACCTATCCCGGTAGGACAGTCTTACTCAAGATGATAGTATGCTATCTGGTTTATCTTTATCATCGTGTACTGCTTTAGGTGACCTTACGAGTCACTATTGCACGTTGATAGAGCCCCTATGATCCTTGCTTGACTACCAGCAGTATGAGGGCGATCATATACGTGGGAGCTGGGGTTTATAAGCACATCCTTAAAAGGTCCCTAGTCGTGGGAGTTTCGAGACAGTGAATCGATACTCCAGAGTAGACTAGTGTATACAGTCGAGACCCCGATGAGGGGCGGTGGCCGGTCTCACAAGCCACTGGTGTCAGTTGGTTCACCTAAGATGTATATAAGTGCTCATTGGGTTATGAGTACACCGGATAGGACTCGCCGGGAACCTGCTGGTTGGTATTATACCTGACGTCAGATAGCAGTTCCCTGGTGACATGTGTACAGGTTAGTTCATCGACCTGAGATCATCATTTGTCTCGTGTGAGTTCCCACTATGCTTTGATTATTACCCTACCACGCTCAAAGAAGACGTGCAAACAGGTTTTAGTTGGGTACAGTCCCGAGCCACATGAAGGCAGTGAGCGGATCTGCAGGGGTTCGTCTCTCCTGGTATTGGGGGTGAGGTCACGCTATGTCTAGGAGAGCCAGTACATGAATAGTCCTTGGCCAAGGCAGGATATTTACTGGTAGGTATTCCAGTAGAATCTCAGGGTGTTCTGGGCTACACTCCGACACGACTTGTACCGCTTTTAGCGGTCTGACTTTTTACCAACCCCCTAGGCCCGCCATGCGATATTCATAGACGAACGGACCGGACTGTATGGATATTGTCACTGACATGCTCAGTAAGGTGTCAGGATGAGTTCGCTCATCGACGTCCCTTTTGGTCAATAGCTAGTAGCCCGTCACGTATGGCTAATACCTCTGATGTGCTAGTAGTTAAATCCACAGCCATAGTATTGACGAGCCTTTAGAGTCCACCACCCACAGTTACTCAGGTTTCGGTCGAAACGCTGTAGAGGCCGTATGGAGATATGGCAGGGTTCGATCGGATACGTGCGGTATTGCACGGATCGTGATCGGACGGATAATACTAGCGGGCTTTGGTTTAAGCCGGATGCTAGTATTGTACAGTGTAGACTTTGTCTCTTTGCATTTGTATTCAGTGGGAATACAAATGCGGGCATGTATATGTAGTCGCGGGGTTTTCCTGTAATTTATTACGGGATCAGTTTTCTGATGTTGCCAGTTTGTATTCCGTTCCGGCCAGTTTTCTTTTGTTCCTTCACGGCCGGACTTTTTGATGGAGGGGGTTATTTGCAAGTATGCAAATAACTTTTGTGGAGGGGTTATTTGTTTATGTGTCTTCATAATCATGAGATTCTTTTTCCATCACTTGCTTGCATTAAATGAGATGGAACTTTGATTAGATGAGATTGGAATTTGGTGTGACTTTTTTCTACACATATTGCTTCCTTTTCTTCTCTTGTTTTTTCTATTCTTTTTCCTCCCATCATGAGGTAGGGGCCGGCCACATGAGGAGAGAGAGAGGGAGTTCATTTTTCATGTGGGAAAAAAATTATCATTCATCTCATTTTTTAGCTTGCCACCAAAATTCCACAAATCACTCCAAAGTTCATTCATCCCTCAAAGGCAACTAAAACCCCAAATGAGACAATGGATTCTACACTTGCCTACAGCAATTCTTGGGCACTTCGGCTCGCTAACTTCGTGCCCGAGTTGCTTCGGTCCAGAAATGGGAGCCCCTAAAAGAACTCAGCGATGTGGTGCTTGTTTCGACGAGGAGGCGACGACCGGAGATTCCGCGAGGAGATCGGAGTGGAGACGAAGAACGAAGGTCACGGATCGCTTGGTATATCTCTCTACCCATCTTTTAGTTTGCTAGTAGTTAGGTTAATGGCCCGATCTGGGATTTTTGTGCGTGGTGGTGCCGATTTTCTAGTTTGAAAAGTTTTTCGTTTCCGCATTCCGGCGTCGGATTGACGGCCGGGGCGCCGCCGTGCACTTACAAGATCGATAAACATCCATCGATTCTTACAAAGTCCTACTCCTAATGGCCTGCTCGAAACTAGTTGGGTCATCATCTTATGATGCAATCCTCGCTTCCACTGTCATAGAGAAAACCGAAGTATCTCTCAGGTGGGTGAGGAACCCTACTGGTTCGGCGGAGAGGCTGAGGTTCATTAGAAACTATTGAATCCTTTGGTTCTACCAAATCATCTGCTGTAGTTTGTATAGCTGGAACTCCTTCCAGTTCTACCTCATGACCACTAATTTCTTCACAAGAAATTCCCTTTCACAAAGGTAGCATGTTGAGAAACAAAATATCTTTTGTTCCTCGGTTAGGTAGAAGATATTCCCTTGTGAATGCTTGGGATATCCAACAAACTTCCACAGAACTTACTTTGTCTCGAGCTTGTCCGGATTTTGCTTTTTAGACATAGGCCGGACAACCCCAAATCTTAACAAACTTAAGATATTGGCTCTTCCCTTTCCATATCACATATGAAGTGGTAGGCAACTGATTTGATTTGAACCATATTCAATAGGTATGCAGCTTCTCAAGTGCATAACTCCCAAAAGGAAATAGGAAACTCAGAAGTACTCATCATAGAGCACACCATATCACATAGCGTGCTATTGCTCCGCCCCGATACACCGACGTGTTGTGGTGTATACGGAAGAGTAATGCTGAGAGAGAATCTCATTCTCTTTTAGAATAGTCCAGGATCTCCGTGCTCAAGTATTCTCCTCCTTGATCTCATCAAAGGACATAATACTTATACCCGTTTTTTGTTCTCTACTTCTAACTTATATTCTGTGATTATCTCAAAAGTTTCGGACTTGTGTTTCAACAGGAACATATGTTTGAATCTTGAGAGATCATCAGTGAATATAATGAAGTACTAAGAACTGGTCTTGGCATGTGTAGACAAGGGACTTTCATACATCAGCATGTATCAATCCCAAGAGTTCACTAACTCTTTCTCTGTTTCCAATAAACAGAGCTGTGGTCATCTTATCTTGTGACATGACCGGCTAGTTTCACAAGATGTAAATTCAAACTAATTTAAATATGCATCTAAATGTAACTTAGCTAGTCGGGTCGCATTGATATGACCTAGTCTACAATGACTCAATAAGAATTCGTTCATTTCAGAACTCTTCCTCTTGTGCGTGTTCTGTATACTAAGAACTGTAGTTTGATTTAGAACGTCAATGCTTTTAGATAACGTGCCTGAACCGATCAACTCTTGATATAGGAAATGTTCAAAACATTATCCAACAATACAAAATTATATCCTTTCTTTGCTGATAAAGAGACTGATATGATGTTGGACATCAGGTTCAGTATCTAATAACATTCGTTCAGAATCAATGTATTCAGGTAATACATGGTGATAGTGACCAACAGAATTGGTTGCAACACTTGCACCGTTTCTATCTCATGAAACTCATCACCCGTTCTCAGTTCTCTACCTATCTGTAGCCTATGTAACAAATTACATATGTGGGATCCTGATCTAGTATCACATACCCAGGACGTAAAGGTTACTGAGAAACAGTTCTCTGTAATGAACACACCCGAAGATAATGCATCAGCATGCACTTTCTTCGTTTGGGCGGCACGGGAATTCTGGTAATCCCCAATTTCCTGCTCAGTCTTATAACAATTATAAGTTAGAGCGGGACCAACATTCCCTAGCTCAGTATAACAAGCGAGTTCGGTCAATATATCCGTATTATTATCTTGATTAAGGCGTGATATGGTCGCTACCTGGAGAGAGAGAAGAAAAAACTCAGCGTATGCTATTGCAAGATTAGATAGGTTATCTAATATATCTATTCAGGATGTCTCCCACTGTTTTAGTCAAATCTTCCTTCAAACCCTAAAAGGAAAGACTAGACGGGGTTAATTACACTATACAAGTTCAACAATCTTTCAGCCAGTCCAGTGCCGGTACTTTGAGGGAGGTTCCCCGTGCTTTCGCACGGACCTAATTAAAGTAAACCTCGTTTTCCTAGAGGCATAACCCCGTTAAAATCTTTCTAGACACCTACTTGATCGGCTAATTGTAATGTGTAAAACTCTCCCAGAAGTAACTCTTACTCGCAGCGGGTATCGGGATCCAACTATCTCATAGAAGGAATGCAATCTCATTGCAAATTTCAACACTTGAAATTCCCAATAATATTTTACCCCTAGCCTCCTATGACCTTGACAAAGGCCAACAAACCATAGGCTGCTAGTCAAGTTCAACCCGTCATTTCCTGATTGAATTAAACCCACCCGCACGGCCCTTGACAAAGGCCAACAAGGTCGCACGACTACCCTAATCCAATCTGCATCATATGCATAAGTAGATAAGTACTATTCAGCTACCGCACACTACGCCTTGACAAAGGCCAACAAACGCAGCACGAATACTAAACAGTCCTTATCTGAAATGACGGAGGGCTACGACAGGTTTTTAAGAAAACCCTTTGCGTAATGAACTTGATATCGTTGTAGAATCGAGTGATTTTAAATGGAGTGTTTTTTAGGCTTTTCTAGTTTTGCTAAAGTGGTCATTCCCGGTGAAGGGATCGTCGGCCCTTTCCTCATCGAATAAGATGCAGGATATTTCACAAAGATCACTATGCAAACCAAGAACTATAGAAGCAATCAAAAGAAAAACCAAGTTTGTAACATCTGCTAGTTTCACTAAAGAGGTCACTCCCGGTGAAAGGATCTCGGCACTTTCCTTATAGAATAAGGTGCTGGATGTTCTACAAGGATCACCGCTATGCAAAGCAAGAACTAGAGCTACCTGTTTTTGAGACAAGTTTCTACAACATCTTTAGGTTTCTCTTAGTTTCATTAATCTCATTAATGAAGTCCCATTTTATTATGCTTCACAAGCATTGCATTTGAAATGAAATCTGCAATATAACATATATCTCATATATATATAATATAAACATTCGTCTCAGGTAGTAATATGATCTCATCACAGAATATTGCAACAGAAGAACATATATGAAATATCGGATATACTAGGATGTCCGTGTTTTAATACGAGCCTGTATAAAACACGGAATCCACGGTCGCGATGAATAGCCAAACCCACATCCCTAGACCCCTACGAGAGCGGCAAGCAACACTGCTAATTCTAGGGTTAGGATACCCGGTCTCGACTCCTCGAGATGGTCCCCCACGTGACCTGATTGATAGATTTTCCGTTGTGTTTGTAGAAATTGTAAAGAAATCACAACCAAAAATATTTTGACCGCAATCAAACTACGGTGTCGGATGTAGATTGTAGTGAGTGCGGATCGTCCACAGGGATTGCACGATTCACTTGTATTTTGATACATTTGAAATGAAAAGTTAAGCAACAATAAAAGAAAACATGATTCAAGAATGATTTGTATTCGAGTGTCACTATTCTTTATTCAAGAATCAAGAAACTATAAACAATCAAGAATCGGTGTTTTGATAATATTTCCAATCAACAGTCAAGAATCTAAAGAGGCTCGTAGGAATCGATCGGGTCTATAGACGTGATGTAATCTAAAGATTTCGTATTCTTGTCCTTCGAAGGATTGATACTAGATCGATGATGATCGACAAGAGTTAGGGTTTTCTCGTGAAACTAGGGTTTCATCTTATCCCTTGTTCTGTTGTCGATATCATTCACATTCTAGCCTCTAGCAATTTCAAGAGACGATCCTAACTCCCCAATTTCGAGCGATATCATTCGAGAAAGCATCGTAACGAAATGGGTTGTCGATTCTTGAACTTGCTAGGGTTTACAAACCATCATAGGAATCAAGAATCGATTAAACTTATTTTACATCATCATTCTATTGACCGTCTCGACTCCTCGACGAGCGGAGTTTTATTCACACATCACCACACAGAAAAGATTCACAAATTGTAAAGATATCATGATGCGGAATTTAAAGAAAACAAGATAAAAGAATATCACCTTTATTTATCTCAACAATTTTGATTACATTCGCTTCAAGAACTACAAGAAGAAGAATCTAGATTGTTGATCGGGCGTCGCTCGGCTTCATGAGTCGTGGATCGGCTCGGATCGCTTGCTCTGTTGAAGATCGGCTCCGCTCCTAAAGGTTGTAGGGCTTCTTGCTTAATGGGTACTCGGGATCTTGGCTTTTGGAGTTGGAATTAGGGTTAGGGTTTCACACAAGCCCTGTCACTAGACTTGTGGAAGAAGAAGATGAAAAGAGAGAGAGAGATTGGGGATAGATTCACTAATTGGATGAATAATTCCCAAGGTTGAATAATGTCGGGATAATGAGCCTAGGGTCTTATTTATAGAGCTCCCAAACCCTAGGTTTAAGTTTGAATTTCCCTTTCCCTCCAAAAGTTTGTTGAGGAGTTTCTAGAAGGAGTTTGTTAGGAGTTAGCTTAGGGTTTAAGCTAGGGTTTAAGGAAAGTTCTAGAATGATTAGGCTAGTTTAGTGAAACTCAAGGTGTTTGCTGATCTGGTAGAAATCTCTGGAGTCTTCTGGAACTTGGAGTACATTTCTGAACTGTAGCTGATGAAACAGGAGTTGTGCACCAAAAATGAAGAGATGATTCCTTGTATACACCGCGGATCCGCGGCCTAAGCCATCTCTGGCCGCGGATCCACGGCCTTGTGGAGTCCTTGGGCTTGGTGGCTTCTTCTGTGGTCTTGGGCTGCTGTTTGTAGCTTCCTTTGATATGTTGAATTTCCATTGATCCTTTGTAATGATACAAGATTTGAATTTAGTGAGTTGACGTATCTTTTGAGCGGTGTAATGGTCGAGCAAGCTTCTTTTTTTTTCTGCACAGACTTCGAAACACGGGTTGCGATATATAGAAAATATGCCATGTAATGAAATGCAGTCAATTTCCATAGAAATGCCGGTTTTAAGGTCGAATACATGTAATCTGATATTTTACGACCGATTTGCTAATATATGAAATATGAATACCGTACACTTCTATATGTATGCAAATGATGAGGAAATTGCCGGTAAAAATATGCAATATTTTCGACTGATCAAATACCCCCAAACTTAATTTCGATCGTCTCGAGCGAATGTTTTATTAAAAAGAGAAGGAGAAAATAAAGAAAGAGAAAAACTAACTAGCACACTTTCGTAGGCAACACGATTGCACTGAGCACGTGCAACAAGCCTTTAAACCTCTAGGTGTCCCTAGTAGGAGGAGTGTTGTCTCCTGAGGGTTTTCAGCGGATTGCACCCACAAAATCCAATAATAAAAGCAAGATCATGAATATTACATTTAAAGAAGAGAATCGTAAAAGAAAAGCCTTGAAAATTAGGGTTTCCAACTAAGCTAGCTTTTCGGTTGTCATGAGCCCTATCTTAATGGTCATGAAAAGATGTTAGAAATCACGTCCTCCCTCAATAAAACATCGTCTTATTCTTCATTCCTATCTTTCTTCCAAACATCGATCATATAACCCTGCGTGTGTGTAAAGACATCCCTACACCCGGAGAATTCAATTCAAGCTATCATACTCTTGCCCATCAGCCTCAGTACTTTTTAATTAATGAATATTTAGATGAGTTTGCTCACACACTTTCATGCGACCGTTAATACTTCTTGAGGTACTAACCGACCGATTACTCCTGTGCTTGCTTACTTGGTGTATTTACTCGTCTTGCACCACCTCAGGCATAGCAGTGACTCCCAGACCAGTTGGCCTTAGGGCACTAGGTGAAGAAGTACCCTCGCTATACATTTTTCTTGCCTTCGGTGATAACAAAACCAGTGTTCATTTTTCTCACCACTTTATATTTTCTTCATTTTTTTATTTTTTTATTTTCTTCATACTTTTGGCTTTAAGACAAGAGCATTTCAAGGTATCCTCTACTATCCCAGGCTTTAAGACGTGTGTAAGTGCGAATAGCAGGGTATCAACGTTCAAAATGTTTGGCTTCCAGAATAGAAACTATTTTTCAGACTTATTTTTATCCTCAGATTAGTGACGTCCTTCATCTTACTAACCCTTGGGACAACGGCTCATAACTACTTATTACTAGTTCGTATAAGAAAACTTCTAATTTTCTTAGTTTTCTAAAATTTTTCTAATCTCATGGATGTAATTTTTCACTATCTAAACTATCATTATCTTATTTATATACAAAAATATTTTTATAGTTTTGAAATTTTTTTTTTTTTTAAATTTTTATAGTTTTTTCGAAAAAATGTTTTGTGCTTATGCAAATGATATGCAAATGATGCGAAAATAAGCACAAACCTCCCCCAAACTTGTTTTCAACAGTGTCCTCACTGTTGCCATCTGCTAATTCTCGAAAAACCTGTAAGCTTGGGAGAAATTTATTAGTGGGGGCAAAATTTTTAAGTGAAGACCCTCCCTCAAACTTATTTTTGGCTCATCATTTTGTAAAAATTTTCTTTTCAAGAGCCAGAAAAACATACCCCCCAAACTTGAGTTATGCAATGTTAAGTTTTGAAAATCACAAGTGGGGGTCAAAAATCATTGGCCGATGCCAAGCTTTGCAAAGACCGAAGGTTAACACCAACCATTCAAAAAATTTATCAATGCAGTGCTCTGGTTGGTGGAAGAAGAAGAAGTGGGGAAAGATTAAGTGGTGGAAGAGAGTGTGTGCGCGTCTCATTTTGGAAAGACGATGCAGTGTATGTGATGGATTACTCGCATTCTTTTTACATTTCAGAAGAAGGGGTGGAGGTTCAATTTCATTGATTTGGATATGATTCATCTCAACACCCGTGCTTTTTAGAAATGCGAGTTCATCAGCGAAGATTTCCTCAAAAGTTTCATCTATACCCCGAAGAATAATGTCATCACAAGGTGCGGGGTGATCTTCAGACTCTAAAAACATTTCATAATCGGTGTTAATTGCAGACCCGGACATCTCGGTGGAAGAGTCCGTATGTGTATGATACATAGTTGGGTCAAACAATAACGTATGAAAAGAGTCTAGATCGGTATCAGGAGGATTATCTAATTCGCTGCTGTCGATATCCATTAAGTCGACAGAACAGACCTGAACAGTAGGTTCGGAGGGTACACTTCCTAACTTGTAAATGTCCATCTCAATTGTCCTGTTTCCGAAGGATAGGGTCATGGAACCGTTACGACAATTGATGATAGCATTGGAAGTGGCCAAAAAGGGGCGACCTAAAATCACCGGAATTTGATTCCGTGAGTTCGCTACAGGCTGTGTATCAATTACAATAAAGTCCACAGGGAAAATAAATTCCCCAATTTTTATCAACACATCCTCTAGTTCACCCCTAGGTCTGGTGATTGATCGGTCAGCCATCTGGAGAGTGCAAGGAGATGGTTTCAACTCTCCGATCCCTAACTGCTCATAAACTGAGAAAGGAAGCAGGTTAACACTTGCCCCAAGATCTAGTAGAGTACGGTTAATGTGTTTCTCCCCAATAGAGATGGAAATCGTAGGATATCCAGGATCCTTACGTTTCCTCGGTAATTGTTGGGGGAAAGCTGTGTCTACTGTCTTAGCCATGAATATCTTCTTGGGAATTTGTTTCTTCCTCTTTCTAGTGCAAAAGTCTTTAAGAACTTTTGCGTATGCAGGTACTTGTTGGATAGCATCTAGAAGAGGGATATTGATGTTAACCTGTTTGAACATCTCAGTGATCTTCTCCATTTGTGGACTTGGTGTGTTAGCCCTTAACCGATTAGGGTAAGGTGCTTTAGCAATAAGCGCTGGGTCCATCATAGGAGAAGGAAGTGTGTGTGGAACCGATCCCAGTATAGAAGTGGGGATCGTCCGTGGAGGGGTAAAAGAGGTGGGCTGTAGTGGCGAGCCTTTTGGGAAATGGAGAATAGGCTCGGAAGAGGGTGGTGGGGTAAAAGAAGTAGGGTCAGAAGTGTGTGTGTGTGGAAAGGTCTCAGCCGGGGTGTTAATAGGATTATCAGTATCATCAACTTCTTCCCCAACATGATTGTCAAGCACTCTTCCAGATCTCAACGTGGTGATTGCATTCACGTGATGTGAATAGCCAGGATTGGGTACGGGTTGAGCTGGAAGTTTCCCTTTCTCTCTTGCACTAATTTCGGCTTTTAATCGTGCAATTTCTTCTTCCATCGATTTAATACTCTCGCTTTGGGACACAGAGTTTCTCTTCATGTCATCGACGGAAGATTTCATTTCAGCCGAAACTTGCATGATATTTGTCAAGACCAAATTCATGTATTGTGCAAAAGAAGAGGATTCATTAGTCCCGGTCAACTGTAAAGGACTAGACAGTGCAGGTGTGTTGACCGTATTTTGAAAATTATGTGCTTGAAAGGGGTGCTGACTTAATTGAAGTTGTGGCTGCTGTTGTGGTGGAGGGACCCTTTGAAAATTGTTTTGGTTTGGAACCGTGTTTTGTGATTGTGATTGGTTCCAAGCAAAATTAGGGTGATTCCTCCAACCCTGATTATATGTGGAAGAAAAAGGATCGTTTCTCAGTCTTTGAAATGTGGCATTGGTATGCTCACGACCTTGAAACGGACATTCTTCCGTCAAGTGAGATGGATCAGAACAGCAGCTACATACAGTTTTGGAAAGTGACATTTGATTAAGGGAGGCGGCTAAAAATTTGTTTTCCATAATCTCGAGTTTCTTTTGTATAGCTGAAATGTCAGCTCTAACTCCTATGGAAACATCTGATTGGTTGTTGCCACTCCTAAATGATGGACTTTCCCACTGTAAAGACTTTTCAGCGAACTCTTCTAAGTATCGCCAAGCTTCCCCATCATCCTTAGACATGAAGGTACCTTGACACATGTTTTCAAGGCTCTGTTTAGTGTTAGGGTTACTGCCCTCATATATGATTCGGCAAAGCTCCCATCTCGGGATGCCGTGATGAGGACATTGAACCAATAGATCCTTGAAACATTCAAAGCATTTAGAAAATGGTTCAGCGGGGAGCTGGGCAAATTGATTTAGTTCGCTACGGATTCGAGTTGTCTTTTGGATTGGGTAAAATTTCTTAAGGAATGCAGCGACGAATTCTCCCCAATTCGTAATAGAATGTGCGGTAGTGTTGTATAGCCACTTCTCGGCTATATCACACAAGGTAAATGGGAGAAGTCGTAGACGCATCGCATCCACTGAAAGTTGTGACGTACCCATCATTGCGCACACGTTTTCAAATTTGGTAATGAAAACGTAAGCGTCCTCAGTCTCGAGTCCGTGGAATTTGGGTAAAAGATTGATATACTGGGGCTTAATCTCAAAGTTATCCCCATTGGCTGGTGGTGTGGATAAGCAGGTCGAAAGAGGACCTCTAAGTGGATAGCATCTTTCCTGGAGAGAAATGTGGGGTGGATTCTGCGCACCAACGGACGGCGGCAGATTAGGGTTAAAGAAGTTCGATGGATTCGGATCCATCGGTGTGGGTGTGGTAGTGGGTAAAGAAAAGGTAAATGGAGAATTATCGACTTCGGAGTCGATAAAGGGTACGCGGACTAAACGGGCACTAGAATCCCGTGTCCAGCCTATCTTGCACTAAAAAGGGTTAGTACAAGTGGCAGCGTTGGCTTATAATTAGGGGTAAATGAATAAATGCGGTGTTTGCTTTTGAAAAAGGGACGGATTTTTGAAAAAATGATGCGACAAAACCAATGCAGCACACAACCCTAGAATCTAGTGGTCACCTAGGTCCGGCTCTAGACCGCTCCTAACTGCCAAAAGACAAGTCGCAGGATAGAATCGTCCACTGCCTCTTTGTCCCCCTGTGGCCGGATGAGTGCCAGGTAAGTGGGAAGGTACTCCACTACGTAAGTAGTGGGCCTAATTAAAAACCACTAGCCTTAGACACACTCGCCTTAGGCACCACAAGAAAACGCGGATAAGCAATGAATTACCCACGACCTTCTCTTGTCCTAATTGAGCGCGACAGTCCTTAGAGTCTTCTCTAGATTTCTTTTAGTTAATGAGGGTAATGCGGATGCAAGTTTTGCGATTTTCGGGGCCTAGGAAGGGTAATGAAATCCCCACCTAATTTGGATTTGGCCGTGCCCCTTAAATTTCCGTATTAGAATGCAAACAACCAAGAAATCAAAATCACACACAATTTTTAATTTGCTTTTGCGGCGCTGCGATTATTTGCAAAGAATCCTGCAGCAAAGTGTTAGTTGGAGCTAAAAGAGGAGAGGGGAGAGAGCAAGAAAGTACCTGCACCGAAAATTATGCAGAGAACCCCCAACCTAGCCGCGGTTCCGCCGCGTATTCACTATAATGCCGCGCTTCCGCGCTTCAATTGTGGGTTCACTGTACAAGATTTCTTCAGGGAGCTTATCTTGGCTCCCTCAGCTCTCTGGTATATCCCAAATAATTTTTCCACAACACAGAATGCTCCAGATCACCTTGCAATTAATCACAACACACGTATAAGAGTTTGTACGAATTTTTGATTTCAAAAAGTAAAATGTAATAATTCTTTCACTTCAAACTAAAAATGCAAATGAATTAGCGCGCGATCCCCGGCAACGGCGCCATTTTGATTGATAGATTTTCCGTTGTGTTTGTAGAAATTGTAAAGAAATCACAACCAAAAATATTTTGACCGCAATCAAACTACGGTGTCGGATGTAGATTGTAGTGAGTGCGGATCGTCCACAGGGATTGCACGATTCACTTGTATTTTGATACGTTTGAAATGAAAAGTTAAGCAACAATAAAAGAAAACATGATTCAAGAATGATTTGTATTCGAGTGTCACTATTCTTTATTCAAGAATCAAGAAACTATAAACAATCAAGAATCGGTGTTTTGATAATATTTCCAATCAACAGTCAAGAATCTAAAGAGGCTCGTAGGAATCGATCGGGTCTATAGACGTGATGTAATCTAAAGATTTCGTATTCTTGTCCTTCGAAAGATTGATACTAGATCGATGATGATCGACAAGAGTTAGGGTTTTCTCGTGAAACTAGGGTTTCATCTTATCCCTTGTTCTGTTGTCGATATCATTCACATTCTAGCCTCTAGCAATTTCAAGAGACGATCCTAACTCCCCAATTTCGAGCGATATCATTCAAGAAAGCATCGTAGCGAAATGGGTTGTCGATTCTTGAACTTGCTAGGGTTTACAAACCATCATAGGAATCAAGAATCGATTAAAGCTATTTTACATCATCATTCTATTGACCGTCTCGACTCCTCGACGAGCGGAGTTTTATTCACACATCACCACACAGAAAAGATTAACAAATTGTAAAGATATCATGATGCGGAATTTAAAGAAAACAAGATAAAAGAATATCACCTTTATTTATCTCAACAATTTTGATTACATTCGCTTCAAGAACTACAAGAAGAAGAATCTAGATTGTTGATCGGGCGTCGCTCGGCTTCATGAGTCGTGGATCGGCTCGGATCGCTTGCTCTGTTGAAGATCGGCTCCGCTCCTAAAGGTTGTAGGGCTTCTTGCTTAATGGGTACTCGGGATCTTGGCTTTTGGAGTTGGAATTAGGGTTAGGGTTTCACACAAGCCCTGTCACTAGACTTGTGGAAGAAGAAGATGAAAAGAGAGAGAGAGATTGGGGATAGATTCACTAATTGGATGAATAATTCCCAAGGTTGAATAATGTCGGGATAATGAGCCTAGGGTCTTATTTATAGAGCTCCCAAACCCTAGGTTTAAGTTTGAATTTCCCTTTCCCTCTAAAAGTTTGTTGAGGAGTTTCTAGAAGGAGTTTGTTAGGAGTTAGCTTAGGGTTTAAGCTAGGGTTTAAGGAAAGTTCTAGAATGATTAGGCTAGTTTAGTGAAACTCAAGGTGTTTGCTGATCTGGTAGAAATCTCTGGAGTCTTCTGGAACTTGGAGTACATTTCTGAACTGTAGTAGATGAAACAAGAGTTGTGCACCAAAAATGAAGAGATGATTCCTTGTATACACCGCGGATCCGCGGCCTAAGCCATCTCTGGCCGCGGATCCACGGCCTTGTGGAGTCCTTGGGCTTGGTGGCTTCTTCTGTGGTCTTGGGCTACTGTTTGTAGCTTCCTTTGATATGTTGAATTTCCATTGATCCTTTGTAATGATACCAGATTTGAATTTAGTGAGTTGACGTATCTTTTGAGCGGTGTAATGGTCGAGCAAGCTTCTTTTCTTTTCTGCACAGACTTCGAAACACGGGTTGCGATATATAGAAAATATGCCATGTAATGAAATGCAGTCAATTTCCCTAGAAATGCCGGTTTTAAGGTCGAATACATGTAATCTGATATTTTGCGACCGATTTGCTAATATGTGAAATATGAATACCGTACACTTCTATATGTATGCAAATGATGAGGAAATTGCCGGTAAAAATATGCAATATTTTCGACTGATCATGACCCTAGAACCCGGTTACTTGTGCTCCCCGCCTTGGGTCTACCTAATGCGGAAAAGTAAATAATATACAATGGTGACATCATCCTCAGCCCGGAAGTGCCCCAATAAAAGAATATTACATACAAATGAATTTTACATGAATGAAAAAGAAAAAAACTCTCATCTCACATAAAACCCCCGGCTATTCAAAACGCGACGATCCAATATAACATATCACAGCAACACATAATATCTCATATCATTAACGTAAGCAAGTATGCGTATCCCGATTGTCGTTGATGTATAGCAACGAAGCCGGCGATACACCACATACTACGCTTACGGTCACAGAAAAGAAGTGTAAAACTACAACAGTTGGAATCCGCAACCTTCTTAGACATCGCATGCCTAACCAAATGAATTCCTTAGACATCGCATGCCTAACAATTATAAACCTCGCATTTTAGTCACATTATCGAAAACTCTTTTCAATATCAAGTCGGGCAATTCAACAAGATTCCCGACATCCTGATCGCATGCTCGTCGCAAACTTTAGTAGACGGCCATACCCCCGATGCCGTCGATGAAGTGCACTAAGGCGGAACACCGCTGTCGCGAGCACCTGAACGGATGCTTTTGGCGACGGGGTTCTCCTATAGTCACTTGGTCGGGGCTATGGGGCGTGGCTGTCTGTTAAGTTTACCCGGTGAGTATCCGCGTATGCTGCGTGATTGCGACGGACTTTTTATCACATCAAAATTCCATGGCAACCGATCATCTGAGACTAAACCGCTAGATTTATAACATTCAAATTAGTTATCTCATAACTACATGTGGATTCCAATTATTGTATCACATTCCAGATAAATAGACAATGTTAAACTTTTCGATAGAATAATCAAACACCCAAGTTTTCACAAATAGTTCTCAACACTTAAAATTAGTTTAAAAACATCTATCATATGCCACAGTACCAATGGTCCAGCCGTAGAAGGGTCAAGCCAACACCTCACATGTGGCACGCCGTACTGCCGCAAACCTTAAGGTTTAGAGGCAGTTCAAGACGGTCACATAATCGAGTTAAGGTTTGTTGTCTTCTAGAGGGTCCACCGCGTTACTTGCACGACTTAGAACGTTCTTAAACTACAGAAAAATCCAACGCTTAGAAATTTTCCGGCAGGGGAAAAGGTGAGTTACTGATATCCGTTCGAACTTTTTAATAGCTTCTAAAATTTATCCGGACAAACTAAATAAAGTTAAATTATCTGATCGAATCAACGAGTCCCCAATACAACCCTAGAAAACTCAACACTTGAGTGGAATTAAAAAATTACCAGAAAACAATGACAAGAAAGGACCTAAGAGTAAATATATGAAGTTCCAGGGACTAATTCAAAATTTTGTCCGCGGAACATCGGCCAAACTATGGTTTTGGCGGAGGTTCCGCGGCCGAATGAGCGAATTAGTGGGCCATACTTCACAGTAATTCTTAGTTTTTCCTGCTTGTTTTTCTGAGCATTTTTAATTCATAAAAAATCACATTTTTGGAAAATGTCCAGAGAAGGGTTCGTGTCGGGGTTTCCGGGTTCTATCGGACTTTAAACTTCGCTCAGACTTCGCCTAAAGCTCTAGCTTGGCTCTGATACCACTGTAGAGTTGCTAGGCATGCATACAAGGGTCTACGAGGCATCAACCATGCCCAATTAAAATTTTAGCCGTGCCGAACAACCCAAAGCCGGATCTTTATACTAGAGTTTAGGCGAAAACAAGCGTGTTAAACACTTTAACACTAAGTGAGAGGGATTACAACCTTTGTAGATCTGGTCCTTCACTTCAATAGCTCCGTGTAGATGTCCCCTTCGCTGCGATCGTGAACTCCGGACTCTAGAGAAGCTCTACTAGAAGAACGAACGTGCTTGCTTCGATGACTTCGAGGCCGAAGATGATCTACGTTGGGGAGACACTAACTCAAGTTATTCCTTCACTAGGTCAAAAACTTTGTGAAGATAACATCCTCTACTAAATGGCAAGTAGTAGAGGATGATGAAGTAGGAAGGTTGCTCACTTTAGAATTTATTTTCTCATACTTTTTCTCAAACTCCATTGAAGCTAGAAAGCTTTTGTTGAATGAAGAAGAAGAAGAAGTCTAATGAATAATTCATCCAAATGAAAACTTATCCAATGAATTATTGCACCATGGTTGAGTTAAGCCCTCATGCTTAACTCATGTAGAGAATTAACCAAGATATGAGGTTAAGGGTTGGGTTAACTAATATCCTAAGGAATGACAAAAGAGTTGACTTTGTCAATGTTTCTTTAAGCTTCATGAAGCTTGATAATTTTGACAAAAGTCTCATCTCTTTTGTTATTTATTAGGAAATAAGTAAACCCTAATTTAACCTTGATCTGGTTTAAGTCTCATACACCCAACTTGTATGTATCATCAAGTATGATACAAACTTGTACACTTGCATATATCAAATATAAACAATGTGCACAATCTACTGAGAAAATAAATCATAAGTGAGCTAATACTAGTTAATGTAATGTAATATATCAAATGTATAATTATACATTAAATTATTAAATCAACTCTTGATTTAATAACCCGGCTATAACCGACTAATATCATGTATAACAACTTATCGAATAAACACTTGATCCGATAACTCGGCTATATCGCATACAACTGATCAATGTCACGAATCACGAGAATAGAATACGGTATCTCATATCGTATTAATCTCGGTCCCGCACATATCACATATGTGCTCCTACTCCGTTTCGCTTGAGCCAGGAAACCCCTATATAGGACTCTAAAGACTCATCAATATGCCGGCAGTAGGTGATGATCATATCAAACACCCACAAGCCGCAAGCGGTCTGCCAAACGTAACGGCCACCCGGGTATTGAGCGATCAGAAGATCAACAAGTAAGCCTGTACATTCTCCTGTGAATCCAATCAGTAACACTCCCGTACAGTCTGGTCTCTTCGTCTGATATGTCGCATATCTCGCCTAGGGGTGGAAAACGTCAGACCCCAGTAGCTCGATAAGTCGTGTCGATATGAGGTCATAACAGTTCGAGAAACTACTGATAACACTTACCAGTAAATCTCAGCAACCCTGGCCAGGAATTTCCGATTATAGCCAATCGAACACAGCACAACATCAACTCCCTATACCGGGAGAGACCAATCCCCTCCTATCGCTCATTGCCTCCATGTGATTCGGGACTGTACCCAAAAGCCACCTTTTTGCATGCCCTCTTGGACGTGGTATGATGGAAATCAAAGCACAGCGGGAATCACACAAGATCTATGACGATCTCGGGTCAACAGACTACTCTGTACCAGTGTCACTGGAGAACTACCATCTGACGTGAGGTATAATACCATCTGGGAGTTCTTGGCGAGTCCGTCCAGTGTATCCAGTCTCCACTGAGCACCCGTACACCATCCTTGATGTCAAACACCGATGGATATGGGATCATCCATCGCCCATCATATGGGTCAAGATGCGTATACTCTAGTCTACTCTGGTGTATCGATGCCCTGTCTCGATACACTCTCGACTAGGAACAGTTATAGGATGTACTCGTTCACTACCGTGGCCCCACTAGTATGATCTCATCATAGTCCCAGTAGTCGAGTACATATCCTAAGGGCTTTATCAACATGTAACATGGAGACAATCAGAGTACATGTTAAGATAAAATACAACTAGATAGCATACTATCATGTCGAGCAAGAAAGTCCTCCCTATATATGTCCAAGCATCCATTACAATATACATCGTATCTACAGTAATGGCCTCTGGGGCATACATATAACTAACATCAGGATGAGTCGCTCATCGACCTCCCTTTTGGTCAATACCTGGTAGCCCGTTACGTACGGCTAGTACCTCTGACGTGCTAGTGGTTAAATCCATAGCCAAAGTATTGACGAGTCTTTAGAGTCCCCCACATACAGTTTCTCAAGTTTCGGGCGAAACGTTGTAGAGGCCGTATGATATATGGCAGGGTCTAATCATATATGTGCGGTATTGCACGGATCATGATCGGACGGATCATACTAGTGGGCTTTGGTTTAAGCCGAATCCTAGTATTAGATTTGTTGGATTAGTTTAGTCTCATCGCATTCGCATTCAGTCGGAATGCAGATGCATGTATGTATATACAGGTGAGGGGTATCCTTGTGATCCGTCACGAGTTTAGTTTAGATGTTACCATATCTTTTTGTTGGATCAAACATTTAGATTAATGTTTAGTTAATGGAAATAATAAGCTAGAATTTCATCATGAGATGCATTAATGTGACATAGACAAATATAATGACTCATGGTCTCTTTTTTAGCAAAAATGTCACATTAGTGGATTGATTTGAGTCATGAAATGAGAAGGAGAGAGAGAGGGGCTACTATGAATTGGTTAGCTCTCATATTATTCTTGAGACTCTCTCACTCTCATTCTATCAAAACAACAACAAAAGAAAAGAAAGCACTTCTTCTTCTTCTTCCTCTAGCTCATTATATCCATTAATGGCAACACCTTCAACCTCCATCGAAGCCATGGATGCAAGAGACAAAGTGATCACAAACATTCTCTACAACACCTTGGACACGTCGGCTAGCACACTTTGTTCCCGAGTTGCTTCGGATGAAGCGATAGCCCGTAAAAAGAATCGATGATGTGGTGCCCTTTCCGACTTGGAGATCGAGACCGGAGATGCCGTGAGGAGCTTGGGACGGTGGCCAAAGACCGAAGGATACGGATCGATCGGTATAGCATTCCAACCCTCTCTCAAGATAGCTAGTAGTAGGTTAATGGTTCGATCCAGATTTAAGCATAGGATAGCGCCGTTTTTCTAGTTTGAAAAAGTTTTAGTTTCCGCATTTTGGCCTCGGAAAGACGGCCGGGGCGCTACCGTAGAGTTACATGGTATCAGAGCCACGCCATTAACCTTTACTAGCTTGCTCTAACGTATTTAAAACATCGATCGAACGAATTTTCTAAAACTGCATTTCCAAGTCACAGTTTCTGTCGATTTTTTCCTTTGGTCAAAAAATTATTTGGTATGCTGCAGAAAAACAGGCTGGGTTTTTTAAGAGAACTGAGAAAATTTGGTGGGCTGATTTCACTGTAGCGCGGCGGATCCGCGGCCGCACCCACGTTTTGGCCGCGGATCCGCCGCCGTATTGTAGCCACGGTGCACCAAAATTTCTACAGTGCTCTCTGACATGGAAATGGAGTCTCTGGTATTTTTTGTTTGGGCCCAGATTTATCTGAGTACTGGGTATTGTACTTGGGGCCCACTTCGGGAATTTTTGTCGATCGAAAATTTTAAACATGTTAGTTCACAGTATTTAAATTATATCTACGACCGTGAATGTCATTTGATCGGTAAATCCTGTTTAATTGCTATAGCTCTTTTAGAAGGATTTGCGAACGTGACATTCACGTTGATGTTCTGTGTTGTGCTGTGATGTTACGGATTTGTCGTGGTGGATAGCCTGGATGCAGTGGTAGTACAGTTTAGTTGTATTTGTACATTTGATATTGCGGGACGAGCGTCCGACATGTGGACTGCCGTCACTGCCTGTTTGCATATTATTCTTTTGGGGCACGACCGGGCTGAGGTCGATGTACCCGTTGTATATATTTTACTTTCTGTACAAGAATTACCCCACGGAGGGGTGCACAGATAGCCGGGTTCTAGAGGGCAACGGGCCCGCATCTCATGGCGTTGAGACGGAAGGGGCTTCACTCTAGAATTGGCGGGCTATTCGCCGCACTCGTAGGGGGTACAGGTTGACCCAATGAGGGGTGCTCAAGTTACCGGATTCCGTGAAGTACTTGGTGGTCCATTCACTTTGTTGAAGGGGGCTGCCTCGCTTCAGGTTTTGGCAGGTAACTTGTCGCGCCTGTAGGGGTCTAGGATTTCATTGCACCGGCTATCCACACGACTAGGTGAACGTCGGGTTTCAGTAGCGGCTCTATGAAACCCGGGGATCCCAGATTATCTGTATTGTTCTGTGATGCTTATTACATTTCTGTGATGTTGCATTTTATCACGCCTTGAGCGAATATTATATATTGATATATATACTAGTAGATGTTGTATATGCTTTGCACCCGCGCTAGTCCAGGCCCCGCTCTGTCGTTAGTTAAGTAACCTAACAGGTGATGACGGGACCCGGTGGCGAATGCTGATGGCATATACGTACATCGTATTTTCGTTCTTTATTGGTGTGATCAATTGATGGGACTGCGTTGATTCGGATCAATGCAAGCAAAACAAACCTATTCTGATGTTGTTGGAATATTTTTCGAAAAGCTGTTATTGCAAGGACGTTCTCTTCTGTTTTGCACAGTGGTATTCGGTTATGAATATCCAGCACCTCAGTCGACGAGGCAAGCGCCGAGATCCCTTCACTGAGAGTGACCCCTTGGACAGAAGTTTGCGTCAGGGTAATAACTTCACTATAGTCGATTACTTTTTGCTTTGCATCATGGTATTCAGTTGGAATATCCTGCACCTCATTCTATGGGGAAAGAGCCGAGATCCCTTCACCGGGAGTGACCTATTTGGCAAAGGTTTTCGCCACTATATTTTTATAAAGAGCTATCTGGTTCCTTCAACGATATCAAGTTCATTACGTTAAAGGTTTTTCGCCAAAAACCATTCGTAGCCCTCCGTCATTTCAGAGAGGTAGCACTTAGTATTCATGCTATATATGTTGGCCTTCGTCAAGACATAGTGTTGGTAGCTATTTGTTACTTTTCTGCTGCATAGATAAATGCATTGGTTTGGGACAGTCGTACTACTATTTTGGCCTTCGTCAAGGGTATGTACGGGTAGGTTCAAATTAACCTGGGCAATGACGGATAGAACTTGACATGTGACTTATGATATGTTGGCCTTCGTCAAGGTCGTAAGAGCATGGGGTAAAAATAACATCGGAAGTTTCTAAAGAAACTGAAACTTGCCAGATATGCGCATTCCTTCTGGAGTGTGATAATGTGAGTGGATTCCATCACATTATCATGCGATGATAGTTGGATCCCGATTCCCACTGATGAGTTGGTTTACTCCTCGGGTGATCCCGACTAATTCTTCTTTCAGGTTTGGAGGAGAATTTGAGGTTACAGTGGGAGGTTTCCTGATTAAATAAAGTGATAACCATTCTGATCTAGGTTAGAGTGCACGCTGAGTGTTTCTTTTCTCTCTCTCTCTTTGGCGGCGACAATGACCCGACCCTTGACTATGACTCAGTGACCAAGTTAACCGAACTTTCTTAAAACACTGGCTTTTGGATTGTCAGAGTTGCATACCTCATTGCTACTCCTGCTTTTACCCTTTTCTCCAGAACACCCCGTATTACTACGAACATCCAATTCCATTGGATAAAACCATCGTATGGTTATATACGAACTCGAAGGAACTTGTTCCAGATTCGAGGATGGTTTTCGGTTCTGGAGAAAACGAATAGGACTATTCAGTTGTCTTTTCCTTTTACCTTCTCTCAGATTGCGAGTACTCCTAGGTTTAGGAGATAGTACACCTATTACGCTAATTAGATAGTCTTCTTCCAAACCATAGGCTGGTGTCGAACGGTAGGGAATGAAGAAAATCATTTAGCCTAAACGGTGTACAGAAGGTATTAAGTAAAGACAAATAAAGGGATTAGTAAGAGGGCAAAGTAAACCGCGACTGCTATTCGCGACCAAAACCAAGTATTTCATCGCCATTCCTACATCACCTTTGTATTTCTCCAGAACACTCCGTATCACTATGAAGATCTACAGTTTATTGGATACTTCATCGTATGGTCATATATGAACTTGAAGGAACTTGTTCCAGTTCGGGGATGGATTCTGGTTCAGGAGAAATAGGAATAAGGTTTTATTCAGTTGTCTTTTATCTTTACCTTCTCTCGAGTTGCGAGTGCTCCTAGGATTAGGACAGTACACCCATTATGCTTATTGGATAGTCTTCTTCTAGACCATAGGCTGGTGCCGAACGGTAGGGAAGGAAGAAAACCATTTGGCCTAAATGGGTGTACAGAAGGTAATGACTAAAGACATATAAAGGGATTTGGAGAGATGGCAAAGAAATATATGGTTACAGTTATGAATCTGATAATGGAAGAGGCATTACTAAGAATACCCGGATACCCCTTCGAAACATTTACATATTTTAGTTTCACTGTGTATTGTTAAAAGAAAACTGATTTCCAAATTAGCCCTTGCTCCAAGGTATGTATTTACCAGGTTTGATTCTCATATCTGTATGGTTTTACAGATGATGAGTGGGAGTAAGTTATTGGGAATTGGGTGATCATCCTCATTATATCGGGATTCGTTGTAATTGGTGATATTTGAGGAAATCGCCTGGGTTGTTTGCCGGACGGCAAATATTTGGTTTTGAATATCCGTTGTTATGCACCAATTTCAAATTGATATATCTATACGTCTATTTTTATAGAGTGAGATATAACTTTTTGAAATTATGTCCATGACATTTACCTATATCAGTGGATGGTTAGGTAAGGGGCATTAAACAGCGGTGTAATTCTACTTAACCATAAGTACAGTTTTCAACCTACGACACACAAGGAATGAGTTATAAGACTCAGGGACTTATACAGAGTATTGTATGTTGTCCAGTGTCCATGAGGACAGAGGGGTTGGTACTCGTACTATATTCTGTTTACTTGTGACTTCTCTGGTTATTAGACATGTGTTTCGTAGAAATGCAAGGTCTAAGTTTTGAGAAGTTATAGGTATAAGAATAAAGTAGAGAACCAGGCGTTGCAAGTATCAGGATTCTTCAAGGTGATCGAAGATGAAGATACTTGTGTATGGTATTCAGTTAATAGTAATTATTAAAAGAACTTGCTTCTCTTTCAGGTTACTCATAATTGGAAGCACTCCTAAGTTGAGTAATGTTGATCGGCCTCTCTCCATTTAGTTGACATGCACTGGAGACAGCTGCATGATTTGAATCTGGTTCCAATCAAATCAGTGCCTCTGTTTCTATATTGGATATAGAACGGTTCATATCTTTACATTGTTAAGGTATGGGGAGTTTTCCGGCTTATGCTTAAAACCAGACTCTGGATAACTCAAGGCACGTTTCTGTAATGGCTGTTTGTGGGTTGACCCGGACTATGACGAGGGTTGACTTTCTACAATCTGGAAGATCAATAGTGATATTGTTCTTGACTCGCCACAGTTTTAATAAAAATGGATTTTTTCAGAAAACAATAGTGGGAGTATAGTAGAACTGGAAGTGATTCCAGAACCGCAAATTTGATAAGAACCTAAAGATTCAATCTAGTTTGACATTCCATTGGCCACTCCATAGATATGGTTGCTAACCTCAGGCACTCGAGAGGTACTTCAGTATGCTCAAAGACGGTGACGGGGAGGTTCTTGTTTACCCAGATTTGCCATTGCTATTGTTCCAGACTATGAGACCCGGCAGGAGGATGAGTATAGCGTCATTCTGAACTGGCTTTAGAAGCGTACGTGTATATGACTCTGCCAGAGAGTTTTCGTAGTCAGTGAGAGCAGCAGAAGCATTGTGGACAAGTAGCTTATGTCTATTTATAGACTAAAGCAGATATAGCGGAGATAGATCATCTATTTCTGATGTGACAGTCATAGGTTTGACTTCATCAGAATAGGGATGGATCTGTTAAGAAGGTAGTAGGGTGTGATGTCCTGGTATTTGGATGACATACACAGAGTAGGAAGTGAAATTCCTATACTACGATCGGTTATACTTTGGTTGTCACACAGTGGTTTCTCCACAAAGGATATAGATATAATATTTGACATTCTGGTTACTAGATCTATGGTTTTAGATCTAGATTTCGGTAGTTTCCCAATCTGGGTACTTAGACAGCATTCTAAAGGTATTTAGAATGGATGACTCCTGGCATGGTGGTATACCTGCAGGTGATGGAGTCACCTTCTCTAAAGGTGTCTTACAGACTAAAGGGGAGAGGGATGTGCATGATTGGCAGATCACTTGCTTAGGCAATTGAGTTGATCATGAGATGTCAAGTACCACACCAGATGTTTTTTTTTGCACGAGATGCAATATGTTGATATTGATCCTATCCTGGAGAAACGTTCGGAAGCAGTTTTATAACATAAGTGGATGTTCTAGGGATATGATAACGGCATCCTCCTTCGGGAGACAGTTATATAGGGTTCCTAGGCACACTCATGAGGTTCCACAATGCATCAACCATGCCAAAATCAAATTTTTGTGTGCTTATCAACTCTATGCAAGATCGTTAACTAGAGGTAAGGCGAAACTACAAGCAAGCAAACTACTTTTCTACTAAGTGAATGGGAATACAACCTTTGTAGATCCGGTCCTTCACTTCTAAAGCTCCGTATTGACGTATCTTCGCTGCGATTATCGGGATCCCGAACCCTAGCATTGGTTTCATCGGAGAAAAGAGCGGGCTAGGTCGTTGACTTCGAGGCCGAAGATGATCTACGTCGGGGAGACTCAAATTCAAGCTATTGTTTCACTTGGTCAAGAACTTTGTGAAGAGAACACCCTATAAAACATGGCAAGTGGTAGAGGATGAAGAGAAAGGAAGTGGGTTCACTTTGGATTTGGATTTCTCACACTTTTCCTCATGGCACCATTAGAGGTAGCAAGCTTTCTTCTTCTTAAAGAAGAAGAAGAAGAAAGAATAATCATAAGAATAATGAATAAAGAATGAAACTTATCATTTTAATTATGGCACCATGGTTGAGTTAAGCCCTCATGCTTAACTCATGTAGAGAATTGACCAGGGCATTAGGTTAAGGGTTAGGTTAAAGAATTATCAAGTGAAATGACAAAAGAGTGGACTTTGTCAAAGTTTCTCCAAGCTTCTTCAAGCTTGACAACTTTGACTAAGTTCAACCGATTTGTTAAATCTCTTGATAAAACAATACCCTAATCTTAAACCTAATCTTGATACAAGTCTCATACACACAACTTGTATGTATCATCAAGCATGATACAAACATGTACATTTGCATATATCACATATAAACAATGTGCACAATCTAGTGAGAAAATCAATCTTAAGTGAACCAATACTAGTTAATGTAAAGTAATATATCAAATATATAATTATACATTAAATCATTAAATCGATACTTGATTTAATGATCCGGTTATATCGCATATAACCGACTAATATCAAGTGTATCAATATATCGAATCAACACTTGATTCGGTAACCCGGCTATATCTCATATAACCGCCCAATGATACAAATCGCGAGAATAGAATACAGTATAACATACTGGTATTATTCTCGGTCCCGCACACATCTCATATGCGCTCCCATTTCGTTTCGCTTGAGCTAGGAAACCCCTGTGTAGGACTCTAAAGACTCGTCAATACGCCGGCAGTAGGTGATGATCATATCAAACACCCACAAGCCACAAGCGGTCTGCTAAATGTAATGGCCACCCGGGTATTGAGCGATCAGAAGATCAACGAGTAAGCCTAGTCACACTCCTGTGAATCTAACCAGTAACACTTACCGCACAGTCCGGTCTGTTCCTCTGATATGTCGCATATCTCGCCTAGGGGTGGTAAACGTCAGACCCCAGTAACTTGATAAGTCATGCCGATGTAAGGTCCACAACAAGCGTGAAACTACTGATAACACTTACCAGTAAATCACTGCAACCCTAGCCAGGGATTTCCAGTTATGGCCAGTCGAGCATAGCGCAACATCAACCCCCAATACCGGGAGAGACGAATCCCCTCCTATCGCTCATTGCCTCCATATGAATCGGGACTGTACCCAAAAACCAACTGTTTGCATGACTCAGTAGAGCCGTGGTAGGGTGGAAATCAAAGCACAGTGGGAGACACACAAGACTCTATGACGATCTCGGGTCAACAGACTAAGCTGTACCAGTGTCACCAGAGAACTTCCATCTGACGTGGGGTATAATACCATCTGGGAGTTCTCGGTGAGTCCGTTCAGTGTACCCAGTCACCACTGAGCACCCGCATACCATCTCTGATGTCAAACACCAATGGATATGGGATTATCCATCGCCCATCACATGGGTCGAGAAGATATACGCTTGTCTACTCTAGAATATCGATGCCCCATCTCGATATTCCCACGACTAGGAATATTGAAGGATGTACTCATTGACTACCCAGGCCCCACTAGTATGATCTACATCATAGTCCTAGAAGTCGAGTATATATCCTTAGGGCTTTATCAACATGCAACAGAGAGACAGAAAGTATACATGTTAAGATAAAGAGCAACCAGATAGCGTACTATCATGTCGAGCAAGAAAGTCCTACCTATATATGTCCCAGCATCCACTACAACATACATCCCATGTACAGTAATGGCCTCTAGGTCATACATATAACTAACAATCTCCCACTTGCACTAGGGCCATCTGTAGCAGTGGTTGCAGTATCTCATACTCAACCATTCCATATAAGTCTCTCTCTGGGAAAAGGCCTTTGTGAGTGGATCCTCCGTGTTGTCCTCTGAGTCTACTCTCCTAATCTCGATCACCCTGGAGATCAACTATCTCCATGATCAGGTGATGCTGCCTCAGAATATGTCTGGGTCACTGATGGGACCGGGGTTCCTGGGCCAAAGCCACACTTCCATTGAAACACAATGGTAGGAACCTAGTTCATCTTATGAACCAATATATACCCAAACTGCCTTTTTGGTAGTATCTTTGATAGCGATGTCACCAGCCTTAATCGTCTAGTTTGCCACGGTATCTAACTTGGAACTCTTCCAACATACCGTCCCTCTACTGAGGGTAAAGACAATGCCTGTGACTGACATTCAGTCGTCCTGATCACCCTGGAACTTTTCCAGTGATTCTCCCCAGGATCGATTGACACCATCTCACTATACCTAGTGAGAATCCTAATATCCATTTAGATATATCTCATAGATCCAAAACCCAGGATTTAGTAGATATCACTTTGATCCTATATGGAGAATTCATGTGATAAGCGGAGATTGGCCAAGCGTAGCATGGAAAACTCTTTCCCTGTCAAGAGTATGTCATCCACGTACTCTACGAGGATCACCACTTACTCTCTACTACCTTTTTGTATATACAAGGTTCATCTACCATTTTGATGAAGTCAAACTCTTTAACTATCGCATCAAAACAGACGTTCCAACTCCACGATGCCTGCTTTATCCTGTAAAGCATCTTGCACACGTTTCCGTTGCACCCACTGTTTACGAAGCCCTCTGGCTGTGTACTTATAGACGCTCCCGTCTAAATAAATATTTAGAAAAGCAGTCATGACACCCAACCACCAGATATCATAGTCATGGTATGTGTAAGTCCATGCTACCCTTCCCCGGTACTTACGGGGTTGCGGAAGTGGTGAAAAATGATTTTCAAGAGGGTGGTAACATGGACTCAAAATACGAATCTTTGTTAAACAACTAACTAACAACCTAACTAGAGTTTTACCTACTCGGTTAGGGGGCTATACCTTTCTTGAACTCCTTCGTCTTCAACTCTTCCCGGTGTACGGATCGGCCTCACCTCGTCGTCTCCTTGCGCCGAAGATGGATCCACCCGAAAGCTTCTACCTTTGGCTTCTTCTTCGAACTTTGAACAAACTAGAACACTTGGCTTGCTAGGCCTTGTGAACTAGAATGAGTAAAGGATTGTTTTGGTGTCTTTTTTTCTCTAAGGCAATGAGTCTCAACACATGAGAATGGTTTTCCTTGAGCTAGAGAGAGCAAGGGGAAGAGGGAGAGCTTGAGCAAGTGATGGCAAGAGAAAATGAAATGAGAGAATGAATAACTCTTTTGCCATCCAACCTCTCATAATCCAAAACCATCATAACGAAAATAGTAATCAAGTATTGTGTGATGGTTTAAGTCAAAATGGCTATATCATTTCATGCACCCATTTTGCATAAATAAACAAGCAAGAAAAAGTCTTTGCCATGGAATGATAGCCATTGTCATGATGATGGTCAACTAGTCCAACCTAGTCAACCGGTCAACAAAGTCAACAAGTCAACAAAGTCAACCCCTCAACAACCTTGTCACTATAACACTTAATTAATATTATTGTTAATCATATATCTTATTCTCATTAGGGTTTAGTCAAAAGTCAATAGTCAACAGTCAACAGTCAACAACCCCAATGAGAATCCTCTGCCTCTCTCTCTCTGTCAACTGTGCATACACACCCGCATCCGCGTTCCGAGGAAAACGAATACAAACGAGATAAAACCAATCCCAAAACGTACACTAGGATCTGGGTTAAACCAAAGCCCGCTAGTGTTAACTGTCCGGACACCAAACGTGCACAAGTGGACGGACGTGACCGAACCCTGTCGCAAAACCATGCGACCTGTCGCAAAACCATGCGACCTCTACTCTTTTGCCTAAAGGCGAATAGCTTTTTGTGTGGGACTCTAAAGACTAGACACTACGCTGGCAGTGGGTTTAACCACAGACCGCAAGCGGCAGTAGCTGTGCGTAACGGTCTCCAGGTAGATGGCGACAAGAAGACTGACGAGGTGAAACCCATATGAACTCCTACTGAGCCTGAATGTGACAATCTCCATACAGTCCGGTCTGTTCATCTGATACATTGCATGGCGGGCCTAGGGGGCAGTAAACGTCAGTCCCCTAATAGCGGTACAAGTCGTGTCGGAGTGAAGCCTAGAACACCCTGAGATAACACTAGAAACCTACCAGTATATCTCGCTTGCCCTGGCCAGGGACTACTCATGTAAGGGCTCTCCTAGACACAGCGCGATGTCAACCCCTAATACCGGGAGAGACGAATCCTGTCTAACCGTCACTGCCTCCAAGTGCTTCGGGACTGCGCCCAACTACTACCTGTTTGCACGACTTCTTTGAGCCGTGGTAGGGTAGTAATCTAAGTACAGTGGGAACACACTCGAGGCGAAGTGACAGTGTCACGTCAGCGGACTAAGCTGTACTCATGTCACCTGGGAACTGATAACTGACGATAGGTATAGTACCAACCAACAGTTCCCAACGAGTCCTGTCCAGTGTACTCGTAACCTAACGAGCACCCGCATACTATCTCAAGTACGACGTACTGACGGCTGTGGGACAGACCGTCTCCCACACTGGGATGAGAAGGGCATACACTAGTCTACTCCGGAGTATCGATGCCCTGTCTCGATAGTCCTGCGACTAGGGACTTGCATAAGGATGTGCTTATAGATTACCCAGCCCCCACGAGTGTGACTGGCATCACAACGCTGGTAATCAAGAAAAGATCCTAACGGCTCCACTAATGTGTATAGGTGATATACTAAAATAAACACATGTACACATTAATGTAGAAACAAACCAAGTAGCATACTACTATATTGAGCAAGATTGTCAATACAAGGTGAATATCCCAAGCTTCCATTAAGTAATATACATACTAGTATGATACAGTAATGGCCTCTAGGGCATATACACTAACAATCTCCCACTTGCACTAAGGCCATGTACTGGCGTATCGAAGACCTATCATCTCAATCAGCCGCTCGAACTGAGTCTGGGGTAAGGCCTTTGTGAGTGGATCACAAGTGTTATCTTCCGTAGAAACTCTCCGAACCTCGATCTCCTGGCGACCCACGATCTCCCTGATCAGGTGATACCGCCTCAAGATGTGTCTGGATCTCTGATAGGACCTGGGTTCCTTTGCTAAAGCTATAGCCCCGTTGTTGTCGCAATACAGAGGTATTGGATCAACAATGGACGGAACCACCAGAAGTTCAGTTAAGAACTTCCTTATCCAGACAGCTTCTTTTGCGGCATCTGCAGCAGCGATATATTCCGCTTCCATCGTCGAGTCAGCAACGGTTTCCTGTTTGGAACTCTTCCAACACACCGTCCCTCCATTGAGGGTAAAGATATAACCCGACATGGACTTGGAATCATCCTTGTCACTCTGGAAGCTGGAGTCAGCAAAGGCCTCAATCTGGAGGTCTTTTCCGCCATACACCAAGAACATCTCATTAGTCCTTCTCAAGTACTTGAGAATGTTCTTTACTGCTTTCCAGTGTTTCTCCCCAGGGTTTGACTGATACCAGCTTACCACACTCAGTGCATAAGCTACATCTGGTCTGGTACACAACATCGCATACATTATAGAGCCTACCACAGAAGCGTAGGGTATAATAGACATGCGATCCCTTTCGAAATCAGTCTTGGGAGACATCTCTTTGGAGAGGGTGATCCCGTGACAAGCCGGTAAATTACCGCGCTTGGAATCTTCCATACTGAATCTTTTCAGTATGGTGTCGATGTACCTGGACTGTGAGAGTCCCAGTATCCTCTTGGATCTGTCACGATAGATCCGGATCCCCAGAATGTATGAGGCATCACCCAGGTCTTTCATAGAGAACCTGTGTGACAAGAACCCTTTGACAGATTGTAGCATAGGAATGTCATTTTCTATTAAGAGAATGTCATCCACGTATAAAACGAGGAATACTACAGTTCTCGCTACAAATCTACTATAGATGCATGGTTCATTTGGATTTTTGATAAAGCCAAATTTTTTGACCGTCTCATCAAAACAGATGTCTCAACTCCGCGATGCCTGCTTTAGTCCGTAGATGGACTTAAGCAACTTGCACACCTTTTCGCTGCTCCCACTCTGAATGAAACCCTCTGGCTGGTCCATATAGACACAATCCTCTAGATTTCCATTTAGAAAAGCGGTCTTTACGTCCATCTGCCAAATCTCATAATCGTTGAAGGCAGCAATGGAAAGAAGGATCCGAATGGATTTCAGCATAGCTACTGGAGAAAAGGTTTCGTCATAGTCCAAACCAGGTCTTTGACGAAAACCCTTTGCAACCAGTCTAGCTTTATAGGTCACAACCTATCCATCTACACCAATCTTCCTTTTGAAGATCCACTTGCATCCTACGGGTTTTACCCCATCTGGAGCAACGTCCAACGTCCATACTTTGTTGGTGTACATGGACTCCATTTCTGTCCGCATTGCATCCAGCCATTTTACCGAGTCAACGCTCTGAATGGCCTGCTGGAAGCTAGTTGGCTCATCATAATCAATGATGCAATCCTCTCTATCCCCGTCTATGAGAAAACCGTAGTATCTCTCGGGCGGATGAGACTGCCTACTACTCCTGCGGAGCGGCGCAGGAATGTCATGATCTTTCGAACCTTCTGGTTCTACTAAGCATTCAGTAATAGCTCGTGGTTCTGGAATTTCTTCCAGTTCTATTGCGCTCCTACTTATCTGATTTTCCAAAAACTCAGTTTCCAAGAAATGGGCATGACGAGAAACATAAATCTTTTGTTCCTCTTCGCAATAGAAGAAATATCCCTTGGAGTACTTTGGATATCCCACAAACTTGCACTGTATTGAGCGTGTCTCGAGCTTGTCCACATGCTGCTTTTTGACAAAAGCTGGACATCCCCATGTCTTAATGTGATTAAGATAGGTTCTCTTCCCACACCACATCTGATATGGTGTAGTAGGCACAGTCTTAGTTGGAACTCGGTTCAAAAGGTATGCAGCTGATTCTACTGCATATCCCTAGAATGATCGCGGTAACTCAGCGTTACTCATCATGGACCGTACCATATCCAATAGGGTTCGATTCCGTCTCTCCGATACACCGTTATGTTGCGGAGTGTATGGAGGAGTAAGCTGAGAGAGAATTCCATTCTCTTTTAAATAGTCCAGGAACTCGGCACTCAAGTATTCACCACCTCGATCTGATCTTAGTGTCTTGATACTTTTGCCGGTTTGTTTTTCTACTTCATTCTTATATTCCTGGAATTTTCCAAAGGCTTCGGATTTATGTTTCATTAAGAAGACATAACCGTACCTTGAAAAGTCATCCTTAAAAGTAATGAAGTAAGAATAACCGCTTCACGCATGTGTAGATATTGGACCGCACACGTCGCTGTGTACGAGTCCCAAGAGCTCGCTCGCTCTTACTCCGTGTCCAGTGAACGGAGTCTTTGTCATCTTTCCTTTGAGACAGGATTGACAAGTGGCATACGATTGATATTCGAACGGATCCAAATATCCTTCTGTATGTAACTTCGTCAACCTTCTCTCATTGATGTGACCCAGTCTACAATGCCATAAGAAAGTCTGATTTATTTCCGGAGACTTTCTTTTGTGTGTATTCTGGACATTGAAAATCTGTGGTTGGTTTAGTACGTATATACCATTGCTTAATATACCTGACCCAATCAGAACTTGATTAAGGTGAATGTTTACAACATTACTTACAAACGCAAATTCGTAACCTTCTTTAGAAGTCAAAGATACAGAAATGATATTACAAGTTGCGTTGGGTAAAAAAAAGAAATTACGTAAAACCAAAACATGTCCATCTGACATTCCCAGGTGATAGTCCCCCACGGCCTTAGCATCCATGCTAGCTCCGTTTGCAACTTTGAGGGTCATGTCACCTGCCTTCAAAAACCTACGGTTTCTCAACGCCTGCAAAGAATTACAGATATGAGATCCTGATCCGGTATCCAATACCCAGAAAGTAGAGTTTATTGATAGAAAGTTTTCAATAACATACACACCTGAAGCTGAAGCCGCAACATGCTTCAGATCCTGTGTTCTGGCTTTCCAAGCCCTGCAAACTTTCTTCCAGTGTCCACTCTTGTGACAGTAAAAGCATTCTTCCTTATCCACAAGCTTTCCCGCTACCTTTGTTGCTTTTGTCTTTCCCTTTGTATCCACTTTACTAACACCGCCCTTTGGTTTGGCGGGGGCTTTCTTCTTCTTTCCCTTGGCTTTCGCCTTGGACCTAGAAGAGGAAGATCCTCCTACAAACAAAGTGGATGTTTCCCTACCTTTCTGTAGGGTGCCCTCTACACTCCTCAGCATGTTGAGGAGCTCTGAAAGTTCAACTTCCTTTTCTTTCAAGTTGAAATTCAGGATGAACTGGGCGTAAGTGGAAGGAAGGGACTGAAGAATCAAGTCTGTATAGAGCTCATTCTCCAACGTGGTCGCAAGGTCCATGAGCTCCTCAATGAAGACAATCATCTTAAGCACGTGTTCCGCTACCGATGATCCGATGGCCAACTTTGCCGAAAACAACTTCTTCGACACTTCGTATCTGGCGATACGAGATTGCTCTCCATACAGTTCTTTTGTATGGAGAAATATGGATTCGAGGTCCATATTCTCGTGCCTCCTCTGATGTTCGTTGTCCATAGAGGCAAGCACGAGGCACTTGGCCTTCGCGCAATCGATCTCCCAAGTCTTACGGATTTCCTTATCCGCGACGCTGGAGGTGGGACCTGGGACAGGGGGAGCTTTGGTGGTAAGAATATACCACAACTTGTCATAAGTGATTGCCATTTTGACATTCCTAAGCCAATCTTTGTAGTTTGGCCCTGTCAGTATGTTTTTATCTAGTAATAACTTAAGTCCGGTCATGATGATTGGTCGCTGCAATTAGGAGAGAGAGAAGAAACACTTTAGCATGATGCTCTCGCAAGTTTAGAGTGGTTTTTAATTTGTCTAAACAGGATGGCTCCCACTGTCTCTCGAATCCCTCCTCAAACCAAAAAGGAAGAATTAGTCAGGATCAATCTCACCGTACAATACTTGCTTAACTGTTCGGCCAGGCTGGTGTCGCTACTTTGAGGGAGGTTTTCCAACGCTTTCGCGAAGTTCTTTAATTTAAGAACCTATTTTCCCTGGGGGCGTAGCCCCGCTAACACCTTTCTAGACACCTACTAGGTTTATAGCATTAATCGTTTAGTGAGAAATTTCCCGAGGAGTAGCATATACTCACAGTAGGATCGGGATCCAAATATCATTGCGCGACAAAACTGAAGGAATCCTACCAGAATCATCACACTCCAAATGGTATGCAGCGCTAGCAAGTTTCAGTTCTTTTGAAACTCCCGATGTGGATTTTTGCCCCATGCTCTTATGATCTTGACTTTGGCCAACAAATCATAAGTCACATGTCAAGTTCTACCCGTCATTCTCCAGGTTAATTTGAGCCCACCCGCACATACCCTTGACTTTGGCCAACAAGGTAGAATGACTACCCTAAACCAACACATCTACCTATGCTGCACATGAATACCCAATAGCTACCAATCACTATGCCTTGTCTTTGGCCAACAAACATAGCTTGAATACTATTGACCATTCATGTGAAACGACGGAGGGCTACGAATGGTTTTGGCAAAACCGTGAACGTAGTGAACTTGATATAATCGATGGAACGAGATAGCTTTTAAAAGGAGTGGCTTAAGCTCCGCGTTTAAAAGTTATTTTGAGAAGAAACCGAGTGGTTATGAAAGTGTTCCAACAACTTTTACTTGGTTTATTTTTCTTGCATTAGTTCTTTTAATGCGTCCCATCATTTAATCCTACCATTGCAGAAAACAACCAAAATATGACGTACGCTTATGCCATTCGCATTCGCCACGGGGCCGCGTTATTACCCGTTAGGTTACTTAACTAACGACAGAGTGGGGGCAGGGCTAGCGCGGCTGCAAAACATAAGCAACGCCTAAATAATATCATATATAGATATATTGCAATGATAGCCATTTCAGATCACAGATGAACACATTGGATATACTAGGAATCCGCAATTCGTACGAGCCTGTAACGAAAAGCGGATTACACGGTCGCGATGAATAGCCAATACCCCACCCTAGACCCCTACGGGTGCGGCAAACTACCCGCCAAATATCCGAAGTGGAGCAACCTCCCTCAACGATGTGAGTAGGCCACTCGGAACTTCGAGATACCCAGTAGTTCATGCACCCCACCTTGGGTCTATCCTAGGAGCAAAAACAATAAAAAGAAATTATACAATGAAGGCTACAACCCCGACCCGGTTGTGCGGCCAAAAATAATTTTACATCAATTTACATATTACATGAATTGAAAGATAAAAGAAAACTCTCATCTCACAACCCCCGGTTATTCATCCACGACAATCCAATGAATTCATATACACATACCATCAACATTACAGATTACAGATATGTATAACCCCCACTAATCGACGTATAGCGATTAGCAGACGTTCAATACACATAACACATCACAGATATATTCCCGTCAGCTTAAGTATTTAGAAGTTCGATCAAAATACGGATTTTAAGGCCCCAAACACAAATTTTTCTTTCTGGAAAATCTGGGCAGAAAACACATATTTTAAAAATCCCAAAACAACCCCAGAAACACACTGCAGCAAAATTGTGCCACGGCCGAGTCAACTCGGCCGCGGAACAGCGGTGACTTGATCGGTTCGTTGGACCAATTTTCTTGCGTGTTTTGTAAAAAGCCTGAGTCGATTTTTGATGTATCATTTTTCAATTTTTGAACAAAATACAGAATCGACAGAAACTTGATATTTCGGGTTCGTTTCGTGACTTTTTCTCTGATCGAATTTCAAGTTACTTTGCTAACATGTTAGATAGTGTTTAACCTGTCTCTGATACCACTGTAAGTCCATGCTACCCTTCCCCGGTACTTACGGAGTTGCGGAAGTGGTGAAAAATGATTTTCAAGAGGGTGGTAACATGGACTCGAAATACGGATCTTTGTTAAACAACTAACTAACAACCTAACTAGAGTTTTACCTACTCGGTTAGGGGGCTATACCTTTCTTGAACTCCTTCGTCTTCAACTCTTCCCGGTGTACGGATCGGCCTCACCTCGTCGTCTCCTTGCGCCGAAGATGGATCCACCTGAAAGCTTCTACCTTTGGCTTCTTCTTCGAACTTTGAAGAAACTAGAACACTTGGCTCTCTAGGCCTTGTGAACTAGAATGAGTAGAGGATTGTTTTGGTGTCTTTTTATCTCTAAGGCAATGAGTCTCAACACATGAGAATGGTTTGCCTTGAGCTAGAGAGAGCAAGAGGAAGAGGGAGAACTTGAGCAAGTGATGGCAAGAGAGAGAAAATGAAATGAGAGAATGAGTAACTCTTTTGCCATCCAACCTCTCATAATCCAAAACCATCATAACAAAAATAGTAATCAAGTATTGTGTGATGGTTTAAGTCAAAATGGCTATATCATTTCATGCACTCATTTTGCATAAATAAACAAGCAAGCAAAAGTCTTTGCCATGTAATGATAGCCATTGTCATGATGATGGTCAACTAGTCCAACCTAGTCAACCGGTCAACAAAGTCAACAAGTCAACAAAGTCAACCCCTCAACAACCATGTCACTATAATACTTAATTAATATTATTGTTAATCATATATCTTATTCTCATTAGGGTTTAGTCAAAAGTCAATAGTCAACAGTCAACAGTCAACAACCCCAATGAGAATCCTCTGCCTCTGTCTCTCTGTCAACTGTGCATACACACCCGCATCCGCGTTCCGAGGAACACGAATACAAACGAGATAAAACCAATCCCAAAACGTACACTAGGATCTGGCTTAAACCAAAGCCCGCTAGTGTTAACTGTCCGGACACCAAACGTGCACAAGTGCACGGATGTGACCGAACCCTGTCGCAAAACCATGCGACTTCTCGCAAAACCATGCGACCTCTACACTTTTGCCTAAAGGCGAATAGCTTTCTGTGTGGTACTCTAAAGACTCGACCCTACACTGGCAGTGCGTTTAACCACAGACCGCAAGCGGCACTAGCTGTGCATAACGGTCCCCAGGTAGATGCCGATAAGAAGACTGACGAGGTGAAACCCATCTGAACTCCTATTGAGCCTGAATGTGACAATCTCCATACAGTCCGGTCTGTTCGTCTGATACATCGCATGGCGGGCCTGGAGGGCGGTAAACGTCAGTCCCCTAATAGTGGTACAAGTCGTGTCGGAGTGAAGCCCAGAACACCCTGAGATAACACTGGAAACCTACCAGTATATCTCGCTTTCCCTGGCTAGGGACTACTCGTGTAATGGCTCTCCTAGACACAGCGCGATGTCAAACTCCAATACCGAGAGAGACGAATCCTATCTAACCGTCACTGCCTCCAAGTGCTTCGGGACTGCACCCAACCACTACCTGTTTGCACGATTCCTTTGACCCGTGCTAGGGTAGTAATCTAAGTACAGTGGGAATACACTCGAGGCGAAGTGACAGTGTCAAGTCAGCGGACTAAGCTGTACTCATGTCACTTGGGAACTCATAACTGACGATAGGTATAGTACCAACCAACAGTTCCCGACGAGTCATGTCCAGTGTACTCGTAACCTAACGAGCACCCGCATACTATCTCAAGTACGACGTACTGACGGCTGTGGGACAGACCGTCTCCCACATTGGGATGAGAAGCGCATACGCTAGTCTACTCCGGAGTATCGATGCCCTGTCTCGATAGTCCTGCGACTAGGGACCTGCATAAGGATGTGCTTATAGATTACCCAGCCCCCACGAGTGTGATTGCCATCACAACGCTGGTAATCAAGCAAAGATCCTAAGGGCTCCACTAATGTGTATAGGTGATATACTAAAATAAACACATGTACACATTAAAGTAGAAACAAACCAAGTAGCATACTACTATATTGAGCAAGATTGTCAATACAAGGTGAATATCCCAAGCTTCCATTAAGTAATATACATACTAGTATGATACAGTAATGGCCTCTAGGGCATATACACTAACAGTATGTAGCAATATTAAGTAGGATCTGGATGGACTTAAGCATAGCTGCTGGAAAAAGGTTTCATCATTATCCACGCCTGGTCGATGATGAAAACCATTAACAAGTCTAGCTTTGAAAGTCTCAACTTTTCCATCTACACCAAGTAATTTTTTTAAGATATACTTGCTCCTGATGGGGATTTAACCCTTCAGATATAGCATCCAAAGTCTATACTTTGTTGGTGTACATGGATTCTATCTCAGATCGCTAAGCATCCAGCCATTCTTACAGAGTCCTTACTCTTGATGGCCTGCTCGAAACTAGTTGGGTCATCATCTCATGATGCAATCCTCACTCCTACTGTCATCGAGAAACCGAAGTATCTCTCAGGCGGATGAGGAACCCTGCTAGATCGGCGGAGAGGCTGAGATTCGTTGGAGACTACTGAATCCTTTGGTTCTATCAAATCATCAGCTTTAGTTTGTATAACTGGAACTCCTTCCAGTTCTACAGAACTGACTTTGCCTCGATCTTGTCCGGATTTTTCTTTCGACATAGGCCGGACAACCCCAAATCTTAACTTGCTTAAGAGATGGGTTCTTCCCATACCATATCTCATATGGAGTGGTAGGCACTGATTTGATTCGAACCTAATTCAATAGTTATGCAGCATCTTAAGTGCATAACCCCCAAAAGGAAACAGGTAACTCAGCAGTACTCATTATAGAGCGCACCATATCATATAGGGTGTGATTGCTCCGCCCCGATACACCGACGTGCTGTGGTGTATACGGAGGAGTAATGCTGAGAGAGAATCTCATTCTCCTTTAGAATGGTCCAGGAATCCCGTGCTCAAGTATTCTTCTCCCTGATCACATCAAAGGACATAATACTTATACCCGTTTTTGGTTCTCTATTTCAAACTTATATTCATTGAATTTCTCAAAAGCTTCAGACATGTGTTTCGACAGGAACATGTGTCCAAATCTTGAGAGATCATCAGTGAATGTAAGGAAGTACAAAGAACCAGTCTTGGCATATGTAGACTAGGGACCTCTATACATCACTATGTATCAGTCCCAAGAGTTCACTAACTCTTTCTCTGTTTCGAGTAAACGGAGCTATGGTCATCTTATCTTTGTGACATGACTGGCAAGTTTCATAAGATGTAAATTCAAACTGATTTAAATTTGCATCTAAATGTAACTTTAGCTAGTCGGGTCATATTGATATGACCTAGTCTACAATACCCCAAGAAGGAATCGTCCAATTCTGAACTCTTCCTATTGTGTGTGTTTTGCACATTAAGAACTGTGGTCTGATTTAGAATGTATATACTTTTAGATAACGTGCCTGATCCGATCAACTCTTGATATAGGATATGTGCAAAACATTATCCAACAATACAAAATTATATCCTTCTTTAGTAAATAAAGAGACTGATATGATATTGTATATCAGGTTCGGTATCTATTAACATTCGTTCAGAATCAGTGTATTCTGGTAATACAGAGTGATAGTGACCAACAGACTTGGCTGCAACACTTGCACCATTTCCTGTCTCATGAAACTTATCACCCGTTCTCAGTTCTCTACCTTTCTGTAGCCCATATAACAGATTACATTTCTGGGATCCTGATCCGGTATCAAATACCCAGGACGTAGAGGATATTGAGAAACAGTTCTTTGTAATGAACGCACCCAAAGAAGATGCATCTCATGCACTTTATTCGTTTGGGCGGCATGGGAATCCTGGTATTCCCCTAATTCCTGCTCTGTCTTATAACAATTATAAGTTGGAGTGGGACCAACGTTCCCCGGCTCAGTATAACAAGCGGGTTCGGTCAAGACATCCATATTATTATCTTGATTAAGACGTGACATGGTCGCTACCTGGAGAGAGAGAGAGAGAAGAAAACACTCTGCGTGTGCTCTTGCAAGATTAGATTAGTTATATATTTTATCTAATCAGGATGGCTCCCACTGTTTTTATCAAATCTTCCTTCAAACCTTAAAAGGAAAGACTAGCCGGGATTAATTACACTCTACAAGTTCGCCAATCTTTCAGCCAGGACAGTGCCGGTACTTTGAGGGAGGTTCCCCGTGCTTTCGCACGTACCTAATTAAAGTAAACCTCGTTTTCCCAGGGGTGTAACCCCGTTGACACCTTTCTAGACACCTACTTGATCTGCTAATTGTAAAGTACAAAACTCTCCCAGGAGTAACAATTACTCACAGTCGGTATCAGGATCCGACTATCATATAGAAGGTATGCAATCTCATTGCAAATTTCAACACTTGAAACTCCTGATAAAGGTTTTTACCCCTAGCACCTATGACCTTGGCTATGGTCAAAAAATCATAAGTACTAGTCAAGCTCTACCCGTCATTTCTTGATTAATCAGACCCACCCACATGACCTTTGGCTAAGGTCAACAAAGCCACACGACTGTCCTAACTAATCGCATCATATGCGGTGTAAGAAGACATCACTTAGCTACCGTATACTGTGCCTTGACTAGAGTCAACAAACACAGCACGAATACTAAGTACTCTACTTCCTAAAATGACGGAGGGTTGCAGATGGTTTTTAAGAAAACCTTTAACGCTTTGAACTTGATCTCGTTGCGGAATCAAATGGTTTTAAAAATGGAGTGCTTTTGAGGCTTTTACTAGCTTCGCTAAAGAGGTCACTCCCGGTGAAGGGATCTCGGCTCTTTTCTCGTCGAATGAGGTGCAGGATATTCACAATACCACTATGGAAAGCAAGAACTAGAAAAGCATTCAAAAGACAAACCGAAAGTTGTAGCATCTGCTAATTATTGCTAAAGAGGTCACTCCCGGTGAAGGGATCGTCGGCTCTTTCCTTATCGAATAAGGTGCTGGATGTTCTACAAGGAACACCGCTATGCAAAGCAACAACTAGAGCTACCTAATTTTATTTTTGAAATTCGAATCCACAACATCTTTTAGGTTTATTTTCTTTCATTAATCTCATTAATGAATGTCCCATCATTTAAGTCCACCTAAACATCACAGATAAATATAACGTACGCTTATGCCATCCGCATTCGCCTCGATGTCCCGTCTGCACCGTTAGGTTAGGTAACTAACGGCAGAGCGGGGCAGGGCTAGCGCGGGTGTAAAACATAAGCAACGTCTATATAATATATCATATATACTATATACTATATCTATCTGAACAAATCACATGATCACATCACAGATAACGCAGCAGAAAATATCATATGAAATATTAGATATACTAGGACGTCCGTGTTTTATTTTGAGCCTGTATAAAACACGGATTCTACGGTCGTGATGAATAGCCAATCCCACACCCCTAGACCCCTACGAAAGCGGCAAGCAACCCTACCAATTCTAGAGTTAGGAGACCCGGACTCGACTCCTCGAGATGGTCTCCCACTGGACCCTAGAACCCGGTTACTTGTGCTCCCCTCCTTGGGTCTATCCTAATGCGGAAAAGTAAATAATATACAATGGTGATATCATCCTCAACCCGGAAGTACCCCAATAAAAGAATATTACATACAAGTTTTTTACATGAATGAAAAATGAAAAAGCACTCATCTCACAAAAAAAAACCTGGCTATTCAAACACGACGATCCAATATAACATATCCAGCAACACATAACATCACATGTCATCAACGTAAGTAAATATACCTATCCCAATTGTCGTTGACATATAGCAACGAAACCGGCGATATCACATATTACACTTACGGTCGCAGAAAAGAAAGTGTAAAACTACAATAGTTGGAATCCACAACCTGCATAGACATCGCATGCCTAACCAAATGAATTCATTAGACATCGCATGCCTAACAATTATAAACCCCGCATTTTAGTCTCATTATCGAAAAAAATTTCAATATCTAGTCGGGCAATTCAACAAGATTCCCGACATCCTGAACGAATGCTCGTCGCAAACTTTAGTAGACGGCCGCACCCCCGGATGCCGTCAACGAAGTGCACTAAGGGGAACACCACTGCCGCGAGCACCCGAACGGATGCTTTCGGCGACGGGGTTCTCCTACAGTCACTTGGTAGGGGCTATGGGGCGTGGCTATCTATTAAGTTTACCGGCGAGTATCCGCATAAGCTACGTGATTGCGACGGACTTTTGATCACATCAAAATCCCGTGTCAACCGATCAAATGAGATTAAACTGCTATGTTTATAATATTCAAATTAGTTATCTCATAACTACTTGTGGATTCCAAATATTGTATCACATTCCAGATAAATAGACAATGTTAAACTTTCCGATCGAATAACCAAACACCTAAGTTTTCCTGAAAAGCTCAACACATGAAATAAGTTTAAAAACATCCACTTCATGCCACAGTACCAACGGTCTAGCCGTAGAAGGGTCAAGCCAACGCCTCACATGTGGCACGCCGTACTGCCCCAAACCCTAAGGTTCAAAGGGCAGTTCAAGACGGTCACATAATCGAGTTAAGGTTTGTTGTCTTCTAGAGGGTCTATCGCATTACTTGCACTACATAGACGTTCTTAAACTATGGAAAAATCCAATACTTGGAATTTTCCGGAAGGGTAAAAAGTGGGTTATTTATATTCGGTCGAACTTAATAAACACGTTCTAAAATTACCCGGAAAAACATAAACAAATTTAAACAATCTGATCGAAACATCGAGTCCCCAAAACAACCCAGAAATCTCAACTGTTGAATACAGATTAAAAATTCCCAGAAGAAACAGGAAACAGATACGGGCATTACTGTGTGAAAAAGAATCCATAACCACTACATACGGCCGCGGAACCGCCGCCAAAATCAGGGTTAGGCCGCGGTTCCGCGGTGCTACAATAGAGTTAGGGCTTCATTTTCTACAGTTTTTCTTAGAATTTCCTGCTCTATTTTCTGAGCATTTTTAATTCACAAAAATCCACAGTTTCAGAAAATGTACAGAGAAGGGTGTAGTTTAGGGTTTCGGGGTTCGATCGGGTTTCTAACTTCGTCTACACTTCTCCTAAAACTCTAGCTAGGCTTTGATACCACTGTAGGGTTCCTAGGCACACTCATGAGGTTCCACAATGCATCAACCATGCCAAATCCAAATTTTTGTGTGCCTAACAACCTTATAAATGATCGTTAACTAGAGGTAAGGCGAAACTACAAGCAAGCAAACTACTTTGCTACTAAGTGAATGGGAATACAACCTTTGTAGATCCGGTCCTTCACTTCTAAAGCTCTGTGTTGACGTCCCTTCGCTGCGATCATCGGGATCCCAAACCCTAGCGTTGGTTTCATCGGAGAAAAGAGCGGGCTAGGTCGTTGACTCTGAGGCCGAAGATGATCTACGTCGGGGAGACTCAAACTCAAGCTATTCCTTCACTTGGTCAAGAACTTTGTGAAGAGAACACCCTATACAACATGGAAAGTGGCAGAGGATGAAGAAATAGGAAGTAGGTTCAATTTGGATTTGGATTTGTCACACTTTTCCTCATGGCACCATTAGAGGTAGCAAGCTTTCTTCTTCTTGAAGAAGAAGAAGAAAAAAGAATAATCATAAAAATAATGAATAAAGAATGAAACTTATCCTTTTAATTATGGCACCATGGTTGAGTTAAGCCCTCATGCTTAACTCATGTAGAGAATTGACCAAGGCATTAGGTTAAGGGTTAGGTTAAAGAATTATCAAGAGAAATGACAAAAGAGTGGACTCTGTCAAAGTTTCTCCAAGCTTCTTCAAGCTTGACAACTTTGACTAAGTTCAACCCATTTGTTAAATCTCTTGATAAAACAATACCCTAATCGTAAACCTAATCTTGATACAAGTCTCATACACACAACTTGTATGTATCATCAAGCATGATACAAACATGTACATTTGGATATATCACATATAAACAATGTGCACAATCTAGTGAGAAAATCAATCTTAAGTGAACCAATACTAGTTAATGTAAAGTAATATACCAAATATATAATTATACATTAAATCATTAAATCGATACTTGATTTAATGATCCGGTCATATCGCATATAACCGACTAATATCAAGTGTATCAATATATCGAATCAACACTTGATTCGGTAACCCGGCTATATCTCATATAACCGTCCAATGATACAAATCGCGAGAATAGAATACAGTAATAAATACTGGTATTATTCTCGGTCCCGCACACATCTCATATGCGCTCCCATTTCGTTTCGCTTGATCCAGGAAACCCCTATGTAGGACTCTAAAGACTCGTCAATACGCCGGCAGTAGGTGATGATCATATCAAACACCCACAAGCCGCAAGCGGTCTGCTAAACGTAATGGCCACCCGGGTATTGAGCGATCAGAAGATCAACGAGCAAGCCTGCTCACACTCCTGTGAATCCAACCTGTAACACTTACTGCACAGTCCGGTCTATTCGTCTGATATGTCGCATATCTCGCCTAGGGGTGGTAAACGTCAGACACCAGTAGCTTGATAAGTCATACCGATGTAAGGTCCACAACAAGCGTGAAACTACTGATAACACTTACCAGTAAATCACTGCAACCCTGGCCAGGGATTTTCAGTTATGGCCAGTCGAGCATAGCGCAACATCACCCCCCAATACCGGGAGAGACGAATCCCCTCCTATCGCTCATTGCCTCCATGTGAATCGGGACTGTACCCAAAAACTACCTGTTTGCTCCACTCAGTAGAGCCGTGGTAGGATGGAAATCAAAGCACAGTGGGAGACACACAAGACTCTATGACGATCTCGGGTCAACAGACTAAGCTGTACCAGTGTCACCAGAGAACTGCCATCTGACGTGAGGTATAATACCATCTGGGAGTTCTCGGCAAGTCCGTTCAGTGTACCCAGTCACCACTGAGCATCCGCATACCATCTCTGATGTCAAACACCAATGGATATGGGATCATCCATCGCCCATCACATGGGTCGAGAAGATATACGCTAGTCTACTCTCGAATATCGATGCCCCGTCTCGATATTCCCATGACTAGGAACATTGAAGGATGTACTCATTGACTACCCAGGCCCCACTAGTATCATCTACATCATAGTTCTGGAAGTCGAGTATATATCCTAAGGGCTTTATTAACATGCAACAGAGAGACAAAAAGTATACATGTTATGATAAAGAGCAACCAGATAGCGTACTATCATGTCGAGCAAGAAAGTCCTACCTATATATGTCCCAGCATCCACTACAATATACATCCCATGTACAGTAATGGCCTCTAGGGCATAGATATAACTAACAAGTTATCACTCCAGGCTTCCAAGGTGACCTGGATGACAGAGTGGCTATCAGAGTTATAGTTTTCCCTCTGACGAGGGGAAGTATTTTGGACTGGTGGTCCAAGGGGATATTGAGGGAGGCATGGCGCAGGATACTGATTAAGTTCAGTTGTTGATACAGTCTAAGAAGTTTGGATTTGGAGTTCATTTATGAACTAGGCCCCATCAGATATCCAGACGTATTCTAAGACAGGTATTGCTCATTTCGGGAGATGGCTTTCTCCGCGAACTTGAGATAAAGAGAGAGATAGAAAGAAACATCAGGGCGGATCTACTAGCTGAGGCTATTTCTCGAACGCAATAGTTTCACAAACGAGCTTTGTGAGACTGATTAGTAGAGGAGTTGGGTGTTCGGTATCACACGGGCTATGAGTATGTGACATCGCATGAATTAGCCTTGAGTGCAAGTGGGAGATTGTTGGATATAGTGCCCTCAGAGTCAATTATTGGATAGCAAGCACGTGATTGCAATGATTGAGGGAGGACCTATGCCGGTAGGACAATCTTACTCAGGATGATTGTATACTATCTAGTTTGTCTCTATCATCGTGTACATGCTTTAGGTGACATTATGGTTCACTATTACACGTTGATGGAGAATAGTATGCTACCATGTTTTGTCTTTATCATCGTGTACTACTTTAGGTGACTTTACAGGTCGCTATTACACGTTGATAGAGCCCTTAGGATTCTTGCTTGACTACCAGCAGTATGATGGTGATCATATACGTGAGAGTTGGGTAGTCTATAAACACATCCTTAAAGTGGTCCCTAGTCGTGGGAGTTTCGAGACTGGGCATCGATACTCCATTAGTAGACTATTGTATACAGTCGAGACCCCGACGAGGGGCGGTGGCTGGTCTCACAAGCCATTGGTGTCAGTTGGTTCACCTAAGATGTATACAGGTGCTCATTGGGTTATGAGTACACCGGACATGACTCGCCGGGAACATGCTAGTTGGTATTATACCTGACGTCAGATAGCTGTTCCCAGGTGACATGTGTACATGTTTGTTCACCGACCTGAGATCGTCATTTGTCTCGTGTGAGTTCCTACTGTGCTTTGATTACTACCCTACCACGGCTCAAAGGAGTTGTGCAAACAGGTTTTAGTTGGGTACAGTCCCGAGCCACATGGAGGCAGTGAGCGGATCGGCAGGGGTTTCGTCTCTCCCGGTATTGGGGGTGAGATCACACTGTGTCTAGGAGAGCCATTACACGAAGTCCTTGGCTAAGGCAGGAGATTTACTAGTAGGTATTCCAGTAGTATCTCAGGGTGTTCTGGGCTACACTCCGACATAACTTGTACCGCTTTTAGGGGTCTGACTTTTACCAACCCCCTAGGCCCGCCATGCGATACTCATAGACGAACGGACCGGATTGTACGGATATTGTCACTGACAGGCTCAGTAGGGTGTCATGATGAGTTTACTCATTGACCTCCTTTTTGGTCAATACCTGGTAGCCCGTTACGTACGGCTAGTACCTCTGACTTGCTAATGGTTAAATCCACAGCCAAAGTATTGACGAGTCTTTAGAGTCCCCCACAAACAGTTTCTCAAGTTTCGGGCGAAACGTTGTAGAGGCCGTATGATATATGGCAGGGTCCGATCATATACGTGCGGTATTGTACGGATCATGATCGGACGGATCATACTAGTGGGCTTTAGTTTAAGCCGGATCCTAGTATTAGATTTGTTGGATTACTTTAGTCTCATCGTATTCGCATTCAGTCGGAATGCGGATGCAGGTATGTATATACAGGTGAGGGGTATCCTCGTGATCCGTCACGAGTTTACTTTAGATGTTGCCATATCTTTTTGTTGGACCAAACATTTGGATTAATGTTTGGTTAATGGAAATAATAAGCTAGAATTTCATCATGAGATGCATTAATGTGACATAGACATATATCATGACTCATGGTCTCTTTTTACAAAAAATGTCACATTAGTGGATTGATTTGAGTCATGAATTGAGAAGGAGAGAGAGGGGCTGGCATGAATTAGTTAGCTCTCATATTATTCTTGAGACTCTCTCACTCTCATTCTATCACAAGAACAGCAAAAGAAAAGAAAGCTCTTCTTCTTCTTCTTCCTCTAGCTCATTATATCCATTAATGGCAACACCTTTAACCTCCATCCAAGCCATGGATGCAAGAGACAAAGTGATCACAAACATTCTCTACAACACCTTGGACACGTCGGCTAGCACACTTCGTGCCCGAGTTGCTTCGGATGAAGCGGGAGCCCGTAAAAAGGATCGATGATGTGGTGCCCTTTCCGACGAGGAGATCGAGACCGGCGATGCCGCGAGGAGCTTAGGACGGTGGTCAAAGACCGAAGGACACGGATCGATCGGTATAGCTTTCCAACCCTCTCTCTAGATAGCTAGTAGTAGGTTAATGGTTCGATCCGGATTTAAGCATACAATAGCGCCGTTTTTCTAGTTTGAAAAAGTTTTCGTTTCCGCATTTTGGCCTCGGAAAGACGGCCGAAGCGCTACCGTAGACTTACATACATGTCCAAGCATCCACTAAACATATAATGGTCTCTAGGGCATACATATATCCAACAATTTTCCACTTGCACTAAGGCCAATTATTGGCGTATCTCATGCCCAACATCTCAAAAAGACGCTCATGTTGCTGCTGTGGAAGGGCCTTGGTGAGTGGTGTTAGTTATATGTATGACCTAGAGGCTATTAGTATACATAAGATGTATATTGTAGTGGATGCTTGGACATATATAGGGAGTAATTTTTTGCTCGACATGATAGTATGCTATCTGGTTACTCTTTACCTTAACGTGTATACTGATTGTCTCTCTGTTACATGTTGGTAAAGCCCTTTGGATGTGTACTTGACTACCTGGACTATGATGAGGATCATACTAGTAGGGACATGGTAGTCTCTAAGTACATCCTTCAAGGTCCCTAGTCGTGGGTGTATCGAGACAGGGCATCGATATACCAGAGTAGACTAGCGTATAGCTTCTCGACCCATATAGATGGGTGATGGATGATCCCATATCCATTGGTGTTTGACATCAGAGATGATATATGGGTGCTCAGTGGAGACTGGGTACACTGGACGGATTCGCCGAGAACTCCCAGATGGTATTATACCTTACGTCAGATGGCAGTTCTCCGGTGACACTTGTACAGGTTAGTCTGTAGACCCGAGATCGTCATAGAGTCTTGTGTGATTCCCACTGTGCTTTGATTTCCACCTTACCACGTCCAAGAGGGCGTGCAAAACGGTGTTTTTGGGTACAGTCCCGAGTCACATGGAGGCAATGAGCGATAGGAGGGGTTTCGTCTCTCCCGGTATTGGGTTGATGTTGCGCTATGCTCGATTGGCCATAACAGGGAAGTCCCTGGCCAGGGCTGGTTTAGAGATTTACTGGTAAGTGTTACCAGTAGCTTCTCGACCCGTTATGAGCCTCATATCGGCATGACTTATCGGTTATTGGGGTCTAACGTTTACCACCCCTAGACTTGATATGCGACATATCAGACGAGGAGACCGGACTGTACGGTAGTGTCACTGTCAGGCTTTTTGCAGGAGTTGGAGCGGGCTTTCTTGCTGATCTTCTGATCGCTCAATACCCGGGTAGCCGTTACGTCCAGCAAGTACCGCCGACGGCTTATAGGTGCTTAATATGATCATCACCTACTGCCGGCGTATTGACGAGTCTTTAGAGTCCTACATAGAGGTTTTACTGGCTCAGGCAAAACGAAATAGGAGCGCATAAGTGATATGTGCGGGACCGAGAATAATGCGAGTATGTGATACCGTATTCTATTCTCGTGATGTTTGTATTGATCGGTTATATGAGATATAACCAGGTGATCAGTCGAAAACACTGCATTTTTAACACGTCAATTTCCCTATCATTTGCACTCATCTAGAAGTGTTCGGTATTCATATTGCACATATTAGCAAAACATCCCTGAAATAGAAGATTGCATGTGTTATACTTTAAAACCGACATTTCTGAGGTAATTGTGTGTTTATCATGGCATCGCATCATTCTTATATAGCGCAACACTTGTTTCGAAGTCTGTGCAGGGAATTTCAGGAACAGAGCCAAAATTTTCAAAGTGCTGATAAAAAATTACGCCAACTCAAAGGCTTGAGATCTGGTAGCAAGCTAGAAGTAATTGTGAGAATAAACATATCATAAAAATACCATGAGGACATCAGGAAGCAGCAATAGAAGACACAAGCCATAAGGCTTCAACAGAGCCGCGGATCCGCGGCCGGAGCAGGCTTGCGCCGCGGATCCACGGCGGCCTTGACACGTCAGCTCACCTGTTTTGCTTCAGAATCTCTCTCTCAGTGTGTACACCTCATCAAGACATGTCAAATTCCAAATTACCCTCGAAGCTTCTACCAGATCAGCAAAGATCATTAAGCAAGCTAATCTTGATTAAACCCCTAACAAACTAGTTCTAGAAGCTCATTCTAACTAACTACTTCTAGAAGGCTCTCTAGCTAAAAAACTTTTGGAGGGAAATTCAAATTTTGAATCCTAGATCTAGGGTTTTGGAAGTCTATAAAAAGGAGCCTAGATCTAGGGTTAATGGCTAATCAATCTTTAGTTCTTCATCTCTCCCTCTTCCACCCACAAGTTGAGTGACACAACTTGTGCCTCAAAAATCCAAAATCCAAACCTAAATTCAAGATCCCGAGTACAATTCAAGCAAGAAGCTTTCAACATTTTAGGAGCGGAGCTGATCTTCAATCGAGCAAGTGATCCAAGCCGATCCGCGACTCAAGGAGACGAGCGAAGCCAAATCGACGATCGAGTTCTTCCTCTTGTAGTTCTTGAGCGATTTGTAACGGAATTGTTGATAAATAAAATATGAAATTCTTTAATCTTGCATTCTTTAAATTCTTGCATCATGATTCGATCTCAATTTGTGATTGTGGTTCTTGTTGTGATGTTTGAGTAAAACTCTGCTCGTAAAGGAGTCAAGACGATCAATAGAATGATGATGTAACAAATCTTAAAACGATTCTTAAGTCCTATGAGTTTGTAAACTCTTGTAAATTGAAGAATCGACGACTTAGTTTCGGTGCGATGCTTTCTTGATTGTGATCACTCGAAATTAGGGATCCACGATCGATTCTTGAATTTACTAGAGGCTAGAATGTGAACGATATCGACGAAGGAACAAGGGATAAATGATGAAACCATAGTTTCACAAGAAATCCCTAATTCTCGTTGATCATCATCGATCTAGTATCAATTCATCGATGGATAAGAATAAGTAATCGCTAGATTTCATCACATCTATAGATCCGATCGATTCCTGCGAGCCTCATTTCGATTCTTGATATTTGATTTGGAAATCATCACAAATTCTCAATTCTTAATTTTATCGTTTCTTGATTTAGACTTGATTTTTTTAATTCTTGAATTTCAAATCTTTAAATCATGAATTGTTGTTTGTTTTTTTTTTCTTTAAAGTTTCAATACATCTAAATTGAAACACGAACGATTACACTTTCCCTGTAGACGATCCGCACTTACTAACGCGCTACATTCGATACCGTTATTGATTGCGGTCAAAATATTTTTGTTTGTGATTTCTACATAATTTTCTATAAACCGACACAATCCGAAATCGTTTTCAATCAAATGGCGCCGTTGCCGGGAATAGTGCGCTAATTGTTCGTATTTTTGAAATTTGAGTTAAAAGGTTTATTCCATCTATATTTTTAGATCAAAATTCGCGCAAAACACTAAACGATTTGGTGTGATTTGTTGTGAGGAAATCTGGAACTTGTGGAGCTGTGGAAATTTTTTTCAGAGAATTCCAGAGAGCTAAGAAGGTGAACAGGAACAGTGGTTAAAATTTTTGTGCAGAGATCTTGTTACCTCACCGCGTTTCCGCGGCATTAGAAGACTCCAACCGCGTTTCCACGGCAGTTTTGGCAGCTCACTGTTCCAAAATTTCTCAGGTGCTCTCCAACTTTCTTATCTCCTCCTAAATCTGCTCCAATTAACACTTTGTTGCAGCTTTCTTTGCAAATAATCGCAGCGCCGCAAAAAGAAAAATAAATTGTGCGTGTTTTTGATTTTTGGTTGTTTGCATATTAATACGGAAATTAAGGGGCACAGCCAAATTCAGATTAGGTAGGGAGTTCATTACCATTCCTAAACCCCAAAAATCACAAACTTGCATCCGCATTACCCTCATTAACTAAAAAATATCTAGAGATGACTCTAAGGACCGTCGCGCTCACATAGGACAGAGAAGGCCGTGGGTAATTCATTGCTTATCCGCGTTTCTTTTGTGGTGTCTAAGGCAAGTGTGTCGAAGGCTAGTGGTTACTTAATTAGGCCCACTACTTACATAGTGGAGAACCTCCCACTTACCTGGCACTTACCTGGCGACAGGAGAGACAAAGAGGCAGTGAAGGATTTATCCTGCGACTTGTCTTTTGGCAGTTAGGAGCGGTCTAGAGTTTTGACCTAGGTGACCACTAGATTTTAGGGTTTTGCTTGTTGCATTTGTTGTGATCGCATCATTTTTTCAAAAATCCGTATCATTTTTTCAAAACAAACACCTCATTCATTCATTTCCCCTAATTATAAGTCACGTTGCCACTTGTACTAACCCTTTTTAGTGCAAGATAGGCTGGACACGGGATTCAAGTGCATGTTTAGTCCGCGTGTCCCCGATCGACCCAAAAGCCGGTATTTCTACATTTACTTCTTCTTTACCCACCACCACATCCACTTCGATGGACGATTCTCCATCGAACTTCTTTACCACTACTCTGCTGCCGTCCGTTGGTGCGCAGAATCCACTCCGCATCTCTCTCCAAGAGAGGTGCTATCCTACACGAGGTCCTCTTTCGACCTGTCTCTCCATTCCACCAGCCAATGGGGACAATTTTCAAATAAAACCCCAATACATCAACCTTCTACCAAAATATCACGTTCTCGAGACTGAAGACGCATATGTCTTTATCACCAAATTTGAAAATGTATGCGCAATGATGGGTACCTCACAGCTTTCTATGGATGCTATGCGTCTACGTCTTCTCCCATTTACCTTGTGCGATATAGCCGAGAAGTGGTTGTATAACACTACCTTACATTCCATTTCAAATTGGGGAGAATTTGTCAAAGCATTCCTTAAGAAATTCTACCCACATCATAAAACAGCTCGAGTCCGTAGCGAAATAAATCAATTCACCCAGCTTCCAAAAGAAACATTTTCATAATTTCTTGAACGCTTTAAGGATCTGTTAGTTCAATGTCCACATCACAGAATCCATAGATAGGAACTGTGCTGAATCATTTATGAGGGCATTAATCCTAACACAAGACAGACCCTTGAATCCATGTGTCAATGCAATTTCATGACCAAAGATGATGGGGAAGCCTGGAAATTCCTAGAAGATTTTGCTGAAAAATCCTTACAGTGGGAGGGTGTGAGTCAATCGTCTAGGGATGGCAATGATATTTCCATAGGAGTTAGAGCTGACATTTCAGCTATACACAAGAAACTCGAGACTATGGAAAACAAATTTTTAGCCGTCGCCCTAAATCAAATGTCACTCTCTAAAACTGTTTGTGGATGCTGTTCTGATCCTTCTCATTTGACGGAAGAATGTCCACGAAATTCTCTGTTTCAAGGACACGAGCATACCAATGCCGCATTTCAATGACCTGGAAACGATCCATATTCTTCCACATATATTCAGGGTTGGAGGAATCACCCTAATTTTGCTTGGAACCAATCACAATCTCAAAACACGGTTCCAACCCAAAACAATTTCCAAAGGGTCCCTCCACCACAACTGCAACCACCACTTCAATTGAGTCAGCACTCCTTCCAATCACAAAACTTACAAAATCCTGCCAACACTTTTGCACCACATGAAAACTCTTTGCAATTGACCGGTACTGATAATACCTCTGCACTCGCACAAACCTTGGATACTTTCATGAAACAATCCATCCAGGGGACGGCAAGTTTGCATTCTTCCGTCGAGAATGTGATGAAGATCATTGTCTCTCAAAATGAGAATATCAAATTGATGGATGCACAAATTGCACAACTAAAAGCCGAAATGAGTGCAAGAGAGAAAGGGAAACTTCCAGCTCAACCTTTACCCAATCCTGGCTATTCACATATTGTGAATGCAATCACGTTGAGATCTGGAAGAGTGCTTGGCAACCACGTTGGGGAAGGGTTTGATGATACAGAAAAATCTATCGATGATACCCCGGCTGAGACCTTTCCATCAACTTCTACTTCTAATTCTGACCCCAGTTCTTCTATCCCACCACCTTCTTGCGAGCCTATTCTTCGTTTCCCACAAGGCTCGCCACCTCATCCCATCTCTTCTAGTTCACAGAAAACGATCCCCACTTCTATTCTGGGATCGGGTCCACACACACTTCCTTCTCCTATGATGGACCCAGCGCTTATTGCTAAAGCACCTTATCCTAATCGGTTAAGGGCTAACAAATCGAGTCCACATATAGAGAAGATTATGGACATGTTTAAGAAAGTTAACATCAACATCCCTCTCCTAGATGCCATCCAACAAGTTCCGTTCTATGCGAAAACACTTAAGAACTTGTGCACTAGGAAGAGGAAGACTCAAGTGCCCAAGAAGATATTCATGGCAAAGACTGTATACACGGCTTTCCCCCAACAAGTACCGAGGAAACGTAAGGACCCTGGCTGTCCTACTATTTCTATTTCTATCGGGGAAAAACACATCAACCGTGCTCTACTAGACCTTGGCGCTAGTGTTAACTTGCTTCCATATTTGGTTTACGAGCAACTAGGTATCGGAGTGTTAAAGCCCTCGAGCATAACTGTCCAGATGGCTGACCGATCAATCACCAAACCTAGGGGTGAAATGGAGGATGTGTTAATAAAAATCGGGGAATTCGTATTCTCTATGGATTTTATTGTAATTGATACACAGCCTGTAGCAAACCCACGGAATCAAATTCCTGTGATTTTAGGTCGCCCCTTTTTGGCCACTTCCAATGCAATAATCAACTATCGTAATGGTTCTATGACTCTATCCTTCGGGAATAGGTCAATAGAGCTGAACATTTACAAGTTGGGAAGTGTTCCCTCCGACCCTACTGCTCAGGTCTGTTCTGTCGACTTAATGGATGTCGACAGCAGCAAATTTGATGATCCTCATGATACTGATCTTGACTCTTTTCATACGTTATTGTTTGACCCAATTACGTATCATACACATACGGACTCTTCCACCGAGATGTCCGGGTCAACAACTAACACTGATTATGAACTGCTTCTGGAGTCTGAAGATCACCCCGCGATTTGTGATGACATTATTCATCGGGGTATTGATGGAACTTTTGAGGAGATCTTCGCTGATGAACTCGCATTTTTGAATGACACGGGTGTTGAGATGAATCATCTCCCAATCAATGAAATTGAACCTCCACCTCTTCTTTTGAACTGTAAAAAGAATGCGAGCAATCCATCACATTCACTGCATCGTCTCTCCAAAATGAGACGCACCCACATTCTGTTCCACCACTTACCCTTTCCCCACTTCTTCTTCTACCAACCAGAGCATTGCATTGATAAAAATTTTGAATGGTTGGTGTTAACCTGCGGTCTTTGCAAAGCTTGGCATCGACCAATGATTTTTTACCCCCTCATGTGATTTTCAAAAGATTAACATTGCAGAACTCAAGTTTGGGGGGCATTTTTTCTGGCTCTTGATAAGAAAATTTTTACACAAAATGTGGAGCCGAAAATAAGTTTGGGGGAGGGTCTTCACTTAAATATTTTGCCCCCACTAATAAATTCCTCCCAAGCTTACAGGTTTTTCGAGATTTAGCATATGGCAACAGTGAGGACACTGTTGAAAACAAGTTTGGGGGAGGTTTGTGCTTATTTTCGCATCATTTGCATCATACTTTGCATAAGCACAAAACATTTTAAAACCTATAAAAATTTTATAAAAAATCAAAAAAAAAAAAATAAATAAAAAATATTTTTGTACATAAATAAGATAATAAAAGATTAGATAGTGAAAAATTACATCCATTAGATTAGAAAAATTTAAGAAAACCAAGAAAATTAGAAGTTTTCTTATACGAACTAGTAATAAGTAGTTATGAGCCGTTGTCCCAAGGGTTAGTAAGATGAAGAAAGTCACTAATCTGAGAATAAAAATAAGTATGAAAAATAGTTTCTATTCTGGAAGCCAAACATTTTGAACGTTGTTACCCTACTATTCGCACTTACACACGTCTTGAAACTCGGGATAGTAGAGGATACCTTGAAATGCTCTTGTCTTAAAGCCGATGTATGAAGGAAATAAAAAAATGAAGAAAATATAAAATGGTGAGAAAAAAGGACACTGGTTTTGTTATCGCCAAGGCAGCAATAAAAAAATATAGCGAGGGTGCCTCTTCACCTAGTGCCCTAAGGCCAACTGTTCTGGGAGTCACTGCTAAGCCTTAGGTGGTGCAAGACGAGGAAAAACACCAAATAAGCAAGCACATGAGTAATCGGTCGGTTAGTACCTCAAGAAGTATTAACGTTCGCATGAAAGTGTGTGAGCAAATTCATCTAAAAATTCATTAATTAAAAAAGTACTGAGGTGGATGGACATGAGTATGATAGCTTGAATTGAATTCTCCGGGTGTAGGGATGTCCTTTACACACACGTAGGGTTATATAATCGATGTTTGGAAGAAAGATAGGAATGAAGAATAAAGACGATGTTTTATTGAGGGATGATGTGATTTCTGACATCTTTTCATGACTATTAAGATAGCGCTCATGACAACCGAAAAGCTAGCTTAGTTGAAAACCCTAATTTTCAAAGTCTTTCTTTCACAATTCTTTTATTTAAATGTAAATTTCATGATCTTCCTTTTATTATTGGATTTTGTGGGTGCAATCCGCTGAAAACACTCAGGAGACAACACTCCTCCTACTAGGGACACCTAGAGGTTTAAAGGCTTGTTGCACGTGCTCAGTGCAATCGTGTTGCCTACGAAAGTGTGCTAGTTAGTTTTTCTCTTTCTTTATTTTCTCCTTCTCTTTTTAATAAAATAGTTCGCTCGAGACAACCGAAAATAAGTTTGGGGGAATTTGATCAGTCGAAAATACTGCATTTTTAACACGTCAATTTCCTTATCATTTGCACTCATCTTGAAGTGTTCGGTATTCATATTGCACATATTAGCAAAACATCCCTGAAATACAAGATTACATGTGTTATACTTTAAAACCGACATTTCTGAGGGAATTGTGTGTTTATCATGGCATCGCATTATTCTTGTGTAGCGCAACACTTGTTTCGAAGTCTGTGCAGGGAATTTCAGGAACCGAGCCAAAATTGTCAAAGTGCTGATAAAAAATTACGCCAACTCAAAGGCTTGAGATCTGGTAGCAATCTAGAAGGAATTGTGAGAATAAACATATCATAAAAATACCATGAGGACATCAGGAAGCAGCAACAGAAGACATAAGCCCTAAGGCTTCAACAGAGCCGCGGATCCGCGGCCGGAGCCGGCTAGAGCTGCGGATCCGCGGCGGCCTTGACACGTCAGCTCACCTGTTTTGCTTCAGAATCTCTCTCTTAGTGTGTACACCTCATCAAGACATGTCAAATTCCAGATTACCCTCGAAGCTTCTGCCAGATCAGCAAAGATCATTAAGCAAGCTAATCTTGATTAAGACCCTAACAAACTAGTTCTAGAAGCTCCCTCTAACAAACTACTTCTAGAAGCCTCTCTAGCTAACAAACTTTTGGAGGGAAATTCAAATTTTGAATCCTAGATCTAGGGTTTTGAAAGTCTATAAAAAGGAGCCTAGATCTAGGGTTAATGGCTAATCAATCTTTAGTTCTTCATCTCTCCCTCTTCCACCCACAAGTTGAGTGACACAACTTGTGCCTCAAAAATCCAAAATACAAATCCAAATTCAAGATCCCGAGTACCATTCAAGCGAGAAGCCTTCAATCTTTTAGGAGCGGAGCCGATCTTCAATCGAGCAAGTGATCCAAGCCGATCCACGACTCAAGGTGACGAGCGAAGCCAAATCGACGATCGAGTTCTTTCTCTTGAAGTTCTTGAGCGATTTGTAACGGAATTGTTGATAAATAAAAGGTGAAATTCTTTAATCTTGCTTTCTTTAAATTCTTGCATCATGATTCGTTCTCAATTTGTGATTGTGGTTCTTGTTGTGATGTTTGAGTAAAACTCCGCTCGTAAAGGAGTCGAGACGATCAATAGAATGATGATGTAACAAATTTTAAAATGAGTTTTAAGTCTTACGAGTTTGTAAACTCTTGTAAATTGAAGAATCGACGACCTAGTTTCGGTGTGATGGTTTCTTGACTGTGATCGCTCGAAATTAGGGATCCACGATCGATTCTTGAATTTACTAGAGGCTAGAATGTGAATGATATCGACGAAGGAACAAGGGATAAATGATAAAACCCTAGTTTCACAAGAAATCCCTAATTCTCGTTGATCATCATCGATCTAGTATCAATTCATCGATGGATAAGAATAAGTAATCGCTAGATTTCATCACATCTATAGATCCGATCGATTCCTACGAGCCTCATTTCGATTCTTAATATTTGATTTTGAAATCATCACATATTCTCAATTCTTGATTTTATCGTTTCTTGATTTAGACTAGATTTTTCAAATTCTTGAACTTCAAATCTTTAAATCATGAATTGTTGTTTTTTTTTTTTTTCTTTAAAGTTTTAACTCATCTAAATTGAAACACGAACAATTACACTTTCTCTGTGGACGATCCACACTTACTAACGCGCTACATTCGACACCGTTATTGATTGCGGTCAAAATATTTTTGGTTGTGTTTTCTACATAATTTTCTATAAACCGACACAATCCGAAATCGTTTTCAATCACCAGGTTATCGAATCAAGGGTTGATTCGATAAGTCGATACGTTGGATGTTAGTCGGTTATATGTGATATAACCGGATTATTAAGTCAAGTGTTGATTTAATAATTTAGTGTATAATTGTATATTAGATATACTAATTTACATTAACTAATATTGGTTCACTTAAGCATTTGTTTTCCTCACTTGTGCACAACTTAATATATATGTGATATATATTTATTTGTGTTCATTTTGTATCATGGTTGATGATACGCTCTACATGGGTGTATGAGACATATACCATTATAATTATATTGGTGGAGTTTTAATTTATACAAAGTAAATACAAAATTATTGGATAATTGTTCAAGTGCATGAAGCTTCATGAAGCTTGTGAGTGCATTGACCAAAGTCCACTAGTTTTGTTTTACTTAGGATTTTTATAAACCTAACCACTATAATTAGCCATGGTTATGTCTCTACATGAGTTAGTATATGATACCCACTTACCCATGGTTAGCTCTCTCTCTCTCTCTCTCTTAAGTTAGTTTTCATTCTCATTTTGAGCTTATCTTCTTCCTCCTTAAAATGCTTGCTAGGGTTTGATAAAGAGAGAGAAACATAATGAGAAAACAAATTCTAAAGTCTACCCATTTCCTATTTCATCATCTTCTACTAGACTAGCACTTTAGTTTAGGGTGTTTGCTTCACTAATTCTCTAGTTAGTGAAGTAGAAGCTTGAGTTCGTATTCCCTCGACGTAGATCATCTTTGGCCTCGAAGACTTCAAGCAAAATCGTTGCCCTCTTCTCATGGAGCCGTCCGAGAGTCCGGGAGCACGTTGATCGCAGCGAAGGGACTACTACAAGGAGCATAAGAAGTGAAGGACCGATCTACAAAGGTTGTATTTCGTATTCACTCAGATGTAAATATTATTTACTTGCATGTGTTACCCTAATTATCTAGCAAAGATCTTGTTTAGGGTTATTCGGCACGGCTAAAATTTTAATCGGGCATGGTTGATGCCTTGTAGAACCTTGTTAGAGTGTCTAGTAACCCTATAGTGGTATCAGAGCCTAGCTAGAGTATTAAGCGATGTGTATACGAACTTAAAACTCCGAACGAACTCCGAATCGACGAAATATACCCCTCTCTGGACATTTTTTAAAAATGTGGTTTTTTCTGAATTAAAAATACTAAAAAAATCAGCAGGGAATTCAAAGGATACTGGTAAAATATGACCCTCTAATTCGATTGAAGAGCCGTGGAACCGCGGCAAGACCCTTGCTTGTGCTGCGGTTCTGCGGCCGTCTTTGTGAATTGGGGTTTTATTTTTCTACAGTTTGATCCGTAGGTGTTCCTGCATGTTTCTAGGTATTTTTTATCTGACTCAAGTGTTGAGTGTTCTGGGGTTTATTTTGTATTCGTTGATTCGATCGGAAAATTTAATTTCGTTATTTTTTCCGGATAATTTAGAAAGTATTAAAAAGTTCGAACGGATATCAATAACTCGCTTTTTCCCGACCCAGAAAATTTCCAAGTGTTGGATTTTTCCATAGTTTAAGAACGTCTAAATCGTGCAAGTTACGCAATGGACCCTCTAGAAGAAAACAAAACTTAACTCGATTATGTGACCGTCTTGAACTACCTTTTGAACCTTAGGGTTTGGGGCAGTACGGCGTTGCCACATGTGAGGCGTTGGCTTGACCTTTCTACGTGTAACGTTTTAAAAATAATTAAATAAATAATTAAATGAATAAAATTGTTTAAGTGAATTTTATGATTTTCGGTAAAGTAAGATGTATTTTTCGTAAAACCTAGCCGTGATTGTTTTTCATTATAATTTCGAAAATACCTATTTTAATCATGTAATTACTAGTAAATAGTGTTTATTTAGCCACTTATAAATTTTTAGTTTAATTAAATATTTTTCCTAAATTAATTATTTTAAATATTAACATAAGCTTTATTTTTACACTAAATTAGTGTAAATTACAAATTTGAATGGTTTTAATTTGTAAAAATGAACCATGGCATACTAGAATTTAGTGTGTATCATGCAAAATTAATTTGCAAATTTTTCCAAAGTTCTAGAGTTTTCTTGGTTGTTTTTAGTAAAGAAATAAAAGAAAATGAATATATTCATGAAAAGACATTAAAGGAGACATCAAGTGATGAAACTTCTACACAATTCCTCACTCTTTTCCTTCTCTCCCCTCACTCCCTCTCATGGCCGGCCACACCCCATGGCAGCCCCCCCATTTTTCATTTTTATTTCAACTCCAAAAATCATCAAAAATCCTCCAAAATTCAATAAAAATTGCACAAAATCCTAATAAATTCCTACCCTTCATTCTCTACTCTTCTTTACATGGATTTTTGAGTGGGAAAGCATGTATTTTGGAGGCTCATTTTCATGTTCGGGTTTCATATTTTGAAGGTATAAATTTCCTTCTTTTGTTTTATTTCTATTAGATGTTTCTTTTAAAGCATAATTAGATTTAATATATTAATTCTAGTTGCAAATTTTAAAATTAAAGTTAGGGTTTGTAAATTCAAGTTGTGGTTTTTATTAATTAAATAAGGTTATAATAGCTAGTTTAACATCTTTTAGAATGGAAAAATATTGCATGGTTGTTGTATAATAAATTGTTTATTCAAATTGTTTTAATTAAGCTATTTAGCTAACTAGATTTTTCTAAAATATGTTTGTGGGTAAAATAAAATTCTTATTAAGCTTGTTATCATTAGATGGTAGTTTTAATGAGAATATTAGCATATTAAAGGAAAGAAAAACTTAGTTTGATCACTAGTTTCCTTTGATAATTGGAAAATAGTAATAAAATGCTAGTATTTTGTAAACTAGATTTTGGAAATTCCTATATAAATGGAATTAAAAATGTAATCATGGTTTCATTATATCATTATCATCATGAATTGTAGTTTAATACATTAATTCATGCAAAATCATGTTTTGTGGTGGAATTGTGGTATTTTTCTTGAAAAATGTTGAAAATTGTTAAAGGTTGCAAACTAGAAATTTCAAATTTATACAAATTTGTGTAATAAAAATATAGTAATGGTTTGTATAGTCTAGTTATGCTATTTAATGAGTTTTATGACCATTGGTTTCATTTAAATGTCATGTTTTGATGAAAAACGGTAAATTGGTATTTTCGAGTTTTACGAAATTGGATGGTTTGATGGATTTTAGGGTTTCGATGGATTTAATCATGTTTTATAATATAAGGTGTTTTAAAACTACGAGTTATTTGTCGATGTTTATTTCGATCCATCGGAGTTTGTACGCCGATATCGAGCGATATTTGGTTCTTTTGCGTGGACGGGACATAGGTTTTAACCTATGCTTGTTCTTTATATCGTTTGACTTTCGTATGTGATTAAGTTTACGATACTATTTATATGTTTGCCTTTAGGTACCCCTCACGTGGACTGCGGGCGATGAAGAGGAGGATGGCGACACTGTCTTCGGCAGACATGGACCAGGTGAATAGATGCATATCTACGGGGGGAAGTCGGGTGGATGGCGTTTAGCACCCCCGCAACGTAGAATAGGAATAGTACTTATTGACATTAGGAAACCAGATGTGACCCTAGATTCTTAATCAGTAGGACCCTAGTATTGACCCTAGGCTGGACTAGACTGATTTAGGAAAACCATATCTGAGGATGAGTACCTTGGAAGAGGTTCGTAGGTTTCAGATAGAAACATACACACGCACACACTAAAACTCGACATGGGGTATACGTGTATGTGTGCATATATATAGAACTAGGTATAGGTACATACATATATATACAACACGTATATGGGATTCATTGATGTGATGTTATATCCGAGGTATGATGAAATAGTGTAACTGGGCTTGATGCCGTGATTTTTGGCAATACAGTCGTATTAAGTGTTAGCGAATCATTAGAGGATAAGATAATGAACATGTATACTTAAATTATAAGGGGTAGTGATGATATTGAGGTACATAGGACTCTAAAATAGTACCCGGACTGTAACCTGTGATTGATCACGATATGGGATATGTATGACTTGATTACGACATCATATAGGTGCGACCTGATGTCGATATCATAGAGGTGTGACTTGAGGACGATATGACATCAGTATGACTTAATCACAATATGATACATATGACATGATATTTCTGAGGATAAACTAATGATGCTTATTATGATGGCAATGATATATGATTGATGTAGGCGATTACAGTTTAGCACCTTGATCATGAGATGTGTTGGTGATGACATTATACGAATAATGAGACACCTAGGAGATACTTGACCCGTACCCCGATATTGGGATGCCGAACGATGGATTTTACCGTACGAGGCATAGATATGATGATTGATCCGCACTCTTGGTTCGAGGAAGCCGTACTTCGTACGTGACGCTATTGAGGCTGGATCGCCGACGATTAGAGATATTGATTCAGACCTTAGGTAGACTCTTGTTTCATATTGACTAGTTTCTTAGGTTAAGTTCCTTAGGAGGTTAGATGGACACTAGTTTAGGTTCAATTCATATAGTGATAGTTGTTCTCGTATGTCGAAGAGGGGTGGATAATGCACATCTGTCTTCCATTCATACTGTAATCATCATGGTGCATGTTCTTTTATATGTTGTTATAATCAGTATAAACTTTACCTGTTAGGACACCAGCACTATTACCGATGATGCGCATACTCCACGCACACTTATTTGCCGGCTCACACACATCATCATTGGTAATTGCTATGTCACGTACACTTTAGATCATATTGTCTTTATGGATAGAATCAGTTAACAACTAGACCGCTATAATATTGTGATTATTCTCTGACATTAGTACAGACATGATATTTATTGCTTAGACATTCATGCATTCATATTTTCATGTTATCATGCAGTATTATGGGCATATGCCGACACTTATCATATAGTTACTCATGATTTTGAGATTTGGATTTCTATGAGATTTCTGGATTTTGGGGAAAACCGCAAGAATATGTAAAAACTTCTCTCTCTCTCCTCCTCTCTTTTTAAAACATAAGATGCGGTTTTCTCGTGATGTATGTGTCGTCCACCATGAGATTTCATGTTTTCTGATGGATTTCGAGACCCGATTCGAGGAGTGGATGAACCGTCTCGGGTACATTGTGGGCCCGGTATGGTACCCCGGGGCAAGGAGATCGAGTTGTAGACGATGAGCCTGGCAGGGGAAGGCTACCTACCGGTGATGTCTGGCGCGGCGGATATCCAGAGGATACCGACCGTTGTCTTGAGATTTGATGATAGGGGCCGATCCGGACCGACGGAGCCCGAGGTATTGAGACTATGAAACTTGAGGTTTACATGTTTGTGTCGATGCTTGACACGGATTTCCATGGATTTCATTGTTGAGATTTCAGATTTCTATACACATTTTACTATGATAATAGCTAAAGATTTCTTATACAGATATTTCTGGCTTTCAGGATTGGTTATTCTATATTCATGATGCATGCATATCCATTCATATGACATAGTATTATATGAGGCACTGACACGAGCACGGAGTATCTGCATTTACACGTAGTTTTACCCTGCCATTACTAGATGATTGGGATATAATAGTGTAATATTATGACCTAGGATAGCGTCGTACATTCGATTTCTTCTCGTAGATGTCTTCTACTCACGAGTTGGCAACTCACCCCCGTTGTGCCAAATTTTATTACAGGTTCGGTGTGCAGGTTTCCCTGGCAGCTTGCTGGCGCATCTATTCTTTCAGGGTGATTTGCACGGTAGGTTGGTTCACTTATATCCGAACCACCATTGTACTTTTATTCATTCATTTGTATCTAGTATGCTCCATCAACCATACTTGTATTACTTGATAAGTTTATTGGACCAGTCTTTTATTTCGACCTTAGAGTCGCGCTTGTATTATTCTGATCTGGTGGTTTTGTTTTCTTTGAGATTTGAGCCTCGCCCTTTGGCGTTGTATACTATTGTGTATTGATGTGGTTGTTTCCGCCTGTTGGCGTTGAGCTAGCTCCCGTTTGGGGATGTTTTTTTATTGTTTATGTATATTATACTTGTTGTACCCATTTGGGGGCCAGTTTTTACAGAGGAGACTCTGCCGAAATTTTTGGGAAATTTGCTGATTCTTTTAAACTTGTTTTCTTTTTCTTCTTCTTCTTCTTCTATGGTTTAGATTTCTGGGCTTCGGCTTACTTAGGTTACGTGGCGCCTCTAGACGCTTCGTAATCTAAGTGCCGGTCACGTTCCGTACTCTCGGGTCGTGACACTACGGCTGGACCATTGGTATTGTGGCATGCGATGGATGTTTTTCAACTCCCCTCAAGTGTTGAGAACTATTTGGGAAAATTTGGGTGTTTGATCATTCGATCAGAAAGTTTAACATTCTCTATTTATCTGGAATGTGATACAATATTTGGAATCCACAAGTAGTTATGAGATAACTAATTTGAATGCTATAAATGTTAGTGTATATGCCCTAGAGGCCATTACTGTATCATACTAGTTTGTAAATTACTTAATGGAAGCTTGGGATATTCACCTTGTATAGACAATCTTGCTCAAAATAGTAGTATGCTACTTGGTTTGTTTCTACTTTAATGTGTACATGTGTTTCTTTTAGTACATCATCTATACACATTAGTGGAGCCCTTAGGATCTTTTCTTGATTACCAGCGTTGTGATGGCAGTCACACTCGAGGGGGCTGGGTAATCCACAAGCACATGTACACATCAAAGTCCCTGGCCAGGGCAAGCGAGATATACTGGTAGGTTTCCATTGTTATCTCAGGGTGTTCTGGGCTACACTCCGACACGACTTGTACCGCTATTAGGGGACTGATGTTTACCGCCCCCTTAGGCCCGCCATGCGATATTCTCAGAAGAATAGACCGGACTGTACGCAGATTGTCATATTCAGGCGCAGTAGGAGTTCAGATGGGTTTCACCTCGTCCGTCTTCTTATCGGCATCTACCTGGGGGCCGTTACGCACAGCTAGTGCCTCTTGCGGTCTGTGGTTAAACCCACTGCCAGCTTAGTGTCGAGTTTTTAGAGTCCCATACAAAAAGAGCTATTCGCCTTTAGGCAAAAGAGTAGAGGTCGCATGGTTTTGCGACAGGGTTCGGTCACATCCGTGCACTTGTGCACGTTTAGTGTCCGGGCAGTTATCACTAGCGGGCTTTGGTTTAAACCAGATCCTAGTGCATGTTTTGGGATTGGTTTTATCTCGTTCGTATTCGTGTTCCTCGGACCGCGGTTGCGGGTGTGTATGCACGGTTGACAGAGACAGACGTAGAGGATTCTCATTAGGGTTGTTGACTGTTGACTTTTGCTAAACCCTAATGAGAATAACAAATATGATTAATGATAATATTAATTAAGTATTATTGTGCCATGGTTGGGTTGAAAGGTTGACTTTGTTGACTTAGTTGACCGGTTGACTAGGTTAGACATGTTGACCATCATCATGACAATGGCTATCATTTCTTGGCATTGACCTTGGCTTGCTTGTTTGTTCACAAATTGCATTTAATGCATGGAATTATATTGCCATTTGATATGATAATAGCCATCACATAATACTCAATTATTATTATGAGTTATGATTATTTTGGATTATGAGAGCAAGGGTGAGAAAAGTCTAGCTCATTCTATCATTCTCACTCTCTCTCATCCTCAAGCTCTCCCTCTTCCTCTTGCTCTCTCTCTAGTTCATGGTTCTATTGTCTCATGTGTTGAGAAGCAAGAACCATAGAGATAAAACCCAAAACACTTCTCTACTCATCCTAATATACAAGGTTTAGCAAACCAAGTGTTCTAGTTTCCTCAAGATTGAGGTTGGAGCCAAAGGTAGAAGCTTTCAGGTGGATCCATCTTCGGCACAAGGAGACGACGAGGAGAGAACCATCCGACCACCACAAAGAGTCGAAGAGAAGGAGTTCAAGTTAAGGTATAACCCCCTAAACGAGTAGGTAAAACTCCTAGTTAGGTTGTTAGATAGTTGTTTAACAAAGATCCGTATTTTGAGTCCATGTTACCCCAAAAGAAAAATCGTTTTTCATCATTTCCGCAACCCCAAAGAATCGGGGACGGGTAACATGGACTTACAGTGGTATCAAAGCCTAGTTAAACACTATCTAACATGTTAGCAAAGTAACTAGAAGTTCGATCGGAGAAAAAGTCACGAAACATGCCCGGAATTCAAACTTTCTATCGATTTTTAAACTGCTCTAAAAATTATTTGACATATACCAAAAATCAGCTCAGGGTTTTTAGTGAACAGTGCAGAAAAACGATCCACTGAACCGACCAACTCACAGCGGAAACGCGGCAAGAAGAGCTTCTTGCCGCGGAACCGTGGCCGAGTTGACTCGACCGTGGATCGGTTTTGCTGCAGTGTATTCTGGTGGTGTTTTGGGATTTTTGGAATATGATTTTTCTGCCCAGATTTTACAGAAAGAAAAATTTGTTTTTGGGGTTTAAAAATCCGTATTTTGATCGAACTTCTAAAGACTTAAGCTAACGGGTTATATCTGTGATGTGATATATGTATTGAACGTCTACTAATCGCTATACGTCGATTTGTGGGGGTTATACATATCTGTGATCTGTAATGTTGAAGGTATGTGTATATGAATTCATTGGATTGTCGTGGATGAATAGCCGGGGGGTTGTGAGATGAGAGTTTTCTTTATCTTTTCAATTCATGTAATTTGTAATTGATGTAATATTATTTATATGGCCGCACAACCGGGATGGGGTTGTAGCCGTCATTGTATAATTTCTTTTACTGTTGTTGCTCCTAGGATAGACCCAAGGTGGGGTGCACAAACTACCGGGTATCTCGAAGTGCCGAGTGGCTTACTTATGGTGTTTAGGGAGGTTGCTTCGCTTCGGATACTTGGCGGGTAGTTTGCCGCACCCGTAGGGGTCTAGGGTGGGGTCTTGGCTATTCATCGCGACCGTGTAATCCTCTCTTCGTTACAGGCTCGTACGGAATGCGGATTCCTAGTATATCCAATGTGTTCATCTGTGATCTGGAATGGCTATCATTACATGTGACGAATGTGTATATCTATATATGATATCTATTTAGGCGTTGCTTATGTTTTGCATCCGCGCTAGTCCAGCCCCCGCTCTGTCGTTAGTTAAGTAACCTAACGGGTAATGACGGGGCCCCGTGGCGAATGCGGATGGCATAAGCGTACGTCATATTTTTGTTTTTTCTGCAATGGTAGGATTAAATGATGGGACACATTAAATTATTGCAAGAAAATAAACCAAAGTTGAGTCGTTGGAACACTTTCAAAACCACTCGGTTTCTTTTCAAAAAAAACTTTTAAACGTGGAGCTTAAGCCACTCCTTTTAAAAGTTATCTCGTTCTATCGATTATATCAAGTTCATTACGTTCACGGTTTTGCCAAAACCATTCGTAGCCCTCCGTCGTTTCACATGGATAGTCAATAGTATTCAAGCTATGTTTGTTGGCCAAAGTCAAGGCATAGTGATTGGTAGCTATTGGTTATTCATGTGTAGCATAGATAGATGTGTTGGTTTGAGACAGTCGTACTGCCGTGTTGGCCAAAGTCAACGGTAAGTACGGGTGGGTTCAAATTAACCTGGTGAATGACCGGTAGAACTTGACATGTGACTTATGATTTGTTGGCTAAAATCAAGGTCATAAGAGCATGGGGCAAAAATCCACATCGGGAGTTTCAAAAGAAACTGAAACTTGCTAGCGCAGCATACCATTAGGAGTGTGATGATTCTGGTAGGATTCCTTCAGTTTTGTCACGCGATAATATTTGGATCCCGATCCTACTGTGAGTATATGCTACTCCTCGGGAAATTTCTCACTTAACGATCAATGCTATAAACCAAGTAGGTGTCTAGAAAGGTGTTAGCGGGGCTACGCCCACAGGGAAAAGAGGTTATTTAACTAAGGAACATCGCAAAAGCGTTGGAAAACCTCCCTCGAAGTACCAACACTGGCCTGACTGAACGGTTAAGCAAGTATTGTACGGTGAGATTGATCCCGACTAATTCTTCCTTTTTTGGTTTGAGGAGGGATTCGAGAGACAGTGGGAGCCATCCTGTTTAGACAAATTAAAAACCACTCTAAACTTCCAAGAGCATCATGCTAAAGTGTTTCTTCTCTCTCTCCTAATTGCAGCGACCAATCATCATGACTGGACAAAAGTTACTACTAGATAAAAACATACTGACAGGTCCAAACTACAAAGATTGGCTCAGGAATGTCAAAATGGTAATCACTTATGACAAGTTGGGGTATCTCCTTACCACCAAACCTCCCCCTGTCCCAGGTCCCAAAACCAGCGTCGCGGATAAGGAAATCCGTAAGACCTGGGAAATCGACTGCGCGAGGCCAAATGCCTCGTGCTTGCCTCAATGGACAATGAACATCAGAGGAGGCACGAGAATATGGACCTTGAATCCATATTTCTTCATACAAAAGAACTGTATGGAGAGCAATCCCGTATCGCCAGATACGAAGTCTCGAAAAAGCTGTTTTCGGCAAGATTGGCCGTCAGATCATCGGTAGTGGAACACGTGCTTAAGTGATTGGCTTCATTGAGGAGCTCACGGACCTTGGGACCACGTTAGAGAACGAGATCTACACGGACTTGATTCTCCAGTCCCTTCCTTCCACTTACGCCCAGTTTATTCTAAACTTCAACTTGCAAGAAAAAGAAGTTGAACTTTCAGAACTCCTCAACATGCTGAGGAGTGCGGAGGGCACCCTACAGAAAGGTAGGGAAACATCCACTTTGTTTGTAGGAAGATCTTCCTCTTCTAGGTCCAAGGAGAAAGCCAAGGGAAAGAAGAAGAAAGCCCCCCGCCAAACCAAGGGGCGGTGTTAGTAAAGTGGATACGAAGGGAAAGACAAAGGCAACAAAGGTAGCGGGAAAGCTTGTGGCAAAGGAAGAATGCTTTTACTGTCACAAGAGTGGACACTGGAAAAAGGATTGCAGGGCTTGGAAGGCCAGAAACCAGGATCTGAAGCAAGTTGCGGCTCCAGCTTCAGGTGTGTATGCTATTGAAAACTGTCTATCAATAAACTCTACATCCTGGGTATTGGATACCGGATCAGGATCTCATACCTGTAATTCTTTACAGGCACTGAGAAGGCGTAGGGTTTTGAAGGCAGGTGATATGACCCTCAGAGTTGCAAACGGAGCTGGCATGGATGCTGAGTCCGTGGGGGACTATCACCTGGGAATGTCAGATGGACATGTTTTGATTTTGCGTGATTGTTATTTTGTACCCAATGCAACCTGTAAAATCATATCTGTATATTTATTATCTAAAGAAGGTTATGAATTTGCATTTGTAAGCAATGTTGTAAACATTCACCTTAATCAAGTTTTGATTGGGTCAGGTACATTAAGCAATGGTATATACGTATTAAACCAACCACAGATTTTTAATGTCCAGAATACACACAAAAGAAAGTCTCAGGAAACAAATCAGGCTTTCTTATGGCATTGTAGACTGGGTCACATCAATGAGAGAAGGTTGACGAAGTTACATACAGAAGGATATTTGGATCCGTTCGAATATCAATCATATGCAACTTGTCAATCTTGTCTCAAAGGAAAGATGACAAAGACTCTGTCCACTGGACACGGAGTAAGAGCGAGCGAGCTCTTGGGACTCGTACACAGCGATGTGTGCGGTCCAATGTCTACACATGCACGAAGCGGTTATTCTTACTTAATTACTTTTACGGATGACTTTTCAAGGTACGGATATATCTTCTTAATGAAACATAAATCCGAAGCCTTTGGAAAATTCCAGGAATATAAGAATGAATTAGAAAAACAAACTGGCAAAAGTATCAAGACACTGAGATCTGATCAAGGTGGTGAATACTTGAGTGCCGAGTTCCTGGATTACCTAAAAGAGAATGGAATTCTCTCTCAACTTACTCCTCCATACACTCCGCAACATAACGGTGTATCGGAGAGACAGAACCGAACCCTATTGGATATGGTACGTTCTATGATGTGTAACGCTGAGTTACCGCGATCATTCTGGGGATATGCACTAGAATCAGCTGCATACCTTTTGAACCGAGTTCCAACTAAGACTGTGCCTACCACACCATATCAGATGTGGTGTAGGAAGAAACACTGTCTTAAGCACATTAAGACATGGGGATGTCCAGCTTTTGTCAAAAAGCAGCATGCGGACAAACTCGAGGCATGCTCAGTACAGTGCAAGTTTGTGGGATATCCAAAGAACACCAAGGGATATTTCTTCTATTGCGAAGAAGAACAAAAGGTTTTTGTTTCTCGTCATGCCCACTTCTTGGAAACTGAGTTTTTGGAAAATCAGATAAGTGGGAGCGCAATAGAACTGGAAGAAATTCCAGAACCACGAGCTATTACTGAAAGCTTAGTAGAACCAGAGTGTTCGAAAGATCAGGACATTCCTGCGCCGCTCCGCAGGAGTAGTAGGCAGTCTCATCCGCCCGAGAGATACTACGGTTTTCTCGTAGACGGGGATAGAGAGGATTGCATTATTGATTATGATGAGCCGACTAGCTTCCAGCAGGCCATTCAGAGCGTTGACTCGGTAAAATGGCTGGATGCAATGCGGACCGAAATGGAGTCCATGTACACCAACAAAGTATGGACGTTGGACGTTGCTCCAGATAGGGTAAAACCCGTAGGATGCAAATGGATCTTCAAAAGAAAGATTGGTGTAGATGGACAGGTTGAGACCTATAAGGCTAGATTTGTTGCAAAGGGTTTTCGTCAAAGACCTGGTTTGGACTATGACGAAACCTTTTCTCCAGTGGCTATGCTAAAATCCATTCGGATCCTTCTTGCCATTGCTACCTTCCAAGATTATGAGATTTGGCAGATGGACGTAAAGACCGCTTTTCTAAATGGAAATTTAGAGGAGTGTGTCTATATGGACCAGCCAGAGAGTTTCATTCAGAATGGGAGCAGCGGAAAGGTGTGCAAGTTGCTTAAGTCCATCTATGGACTAAAGCAGGCATCGCGGAGTTGGAACATCTGTTTTGCTGAGACGGTTAAAGAATTTGGCTTTATCAAAAATCCAGATGAACCATGCATCTATAGTAGATTTGTAGCAAGAACTGTCGTATTCCTCGTTTTATACGTGGATAACATTCTCTTAATAGAAAATGACATTCCTATGCTACAATCTGTCAAAGGGTTCTTGTCACACAGGTTCTCCATGAATGACCTAGGTGATGCCTCTTACATTCTGGGGATCCGGATCTATGGTGACAGATCCAAGAGGATATTAGGACTTTCACAGTCCAGGTACATCGACACCATACTGAGAAGATTCAGTATGGAAGATTCCAAGCGCGGTAATCTACCGGCTTGTCACGGGATCACCCTCTCCAAGCAGATGTCTCCCAAGACTGATTTGGAAAGGGATCGCATGTCTATTATACCCTACACTTCTGCGGTAGGCTCTATAATGTATGCGATGTTGTGTACCAGACCAGATGTAGCTTATGCACTGAGTGTGGTAAGCCGATATCAGTCAAACCCTGGGGAGAAGCACTGGATAGCGGTAAAGAACATTCTCAAGTACCTGAGAAGGACTAAGGAGATGTTCTTGGTGTATGGCGGAAAAGACCTCCAGATCGAGGCCTTTGCTGACTCCAGCTTCCAGAGTGACAAGGATGATTCCAAGTCCATGTCGAGTTATGTTTTTACCCTCAATGGAAGGGCGGTGGAGGAGTGGTGTGTTGGAAGAGTTCCAAACAGGAAACCGTTGCTGACTCGACGATGGAAGCGGAATATATCGCTGCTGCTGATGCCGCAAAAGAAGCCGTCTGGATGAGGAAGTTCTTAACGGAACTTCAGGTGGTTCCGTCTATTGTTGATCCAATACCACTGTATTGCGACAACAACGGGGCTATAGCTTAAGCGAAGGAACCCAGGTCCCATCAGAAGTCCAGACACATCTTGAGGCGGTATCACCTGATCAGGGAGATCGTGGGTTGCCAGGTGATCGAGGTTCGGAGAGTTGCTACGGAAGGAAACACTGCTGATCCATTCACAAAGGCCTTACCCCATACTCAGTTCGAGCGGCTGATCGAGATGATAGGTCTTCGATACGCCAGTACATGGCCTTAGTGCAAGTGGGAGATTGTTAGTGTATATGCCCTAGAGGCCATTACTGTATCATACCAGTTTGTATATTACTTAATGGAAGCTTGGGATATTTTCCTTGTATAGACAAGCTTGCTCAAAATAGTAGTATGCTATTTGGTTTGTTTCTATTTTAATGTGTACATGTGTTTCTTTTAGAACATCACCTATACACATTAGTGGAGCCCTTAGGATCTTTGCTTGATTACCAGCGTTGTGATGGCAGTCACACTCGTGGGGGCTGGGTAATCCACAAGCACATCCTTATGCAGGTCCCTAGTCGTAGGATTATCGAGACAGGGCATCGATACTCCGGAGTAGACTAGCATATGCGCTTCTCATCCCATCTTGGGAGACGGTCTGTCCCACAGCCGTCAGTACGTCGTACTTGAGATAGTATGTGGGTGCTCGTTAGGTTACGAGTACACTGGACAGGACTCGTCGGGAACTGTTGGTTGGTACTATACCTATCGTCAGTTATCAGTTCCCAGGTGACATGAGTACAGCTTAGTCCGCTGACTTGACACTGTCACTTCGCCTCGAGTGTGGTCCCACTGTACTTAGATTAGTACCTACCACGGCTCAAATGAGTCGTGCAAACAGGTAGTAGTTGGGTGCAGTCCCGAAGCACTTGGAGGCAGTGACGGTTAGACAGGATTCGTCTCTCCCGGTATTGGGGGTTGATATCGCGCTGTGTCTAGGAGAGCCATTACACAAAGTCCCTGGCCAGGGCAAGCGAGATATACTGGTAGGTTTCCAGTGTTATCTCAGGGTGTTCTGGGCTACACTCCGACACGACTTGTACCGCTATTAGGGGACTGACGTTTACCGCCCCTTTAGGCCCGCCATGCGATATTCTCAGACGAACAGACCGGACTGTACGCAGATTGTCACATTCAGGCTCAGTAGGAGTTCAGATGGGTTTCACCTCGTCCGTCTTCTTATCGGTATCTACCTGGGGGCCGTTACGCACAGCTAGTGCCGCTTGCGGTTTGTGGTTAAACCCACTGCCAGCATAGTGTCGAGTCTTTAGAGTCCCACACAGAGAGCTATTCGCCTTTAGGCAAAAGAGTAGAGGTCGCATGGTTTTGCGACAGGGTTCGGTCACATCCGTGCACTTATGCAGGTGTAGTGTCCGAGCAGTTATCACTAGCGGGCTTTGGTTTAAGCCAGATCCTAGTGTACGTTTTGGGATTGGTTTTATCTCGTTCGTATTCGTGTTCCTCGGAACGCGGTTGCGGGTGTGTATGCACGGTTGACAGATACAGAGGCAGAGGATTCTCATTAGGGTTGTTGACTGTTGACTTTTGCTAAACCCTAATGAGAATAAGAATTATGATTAATGATAATATTAATTAAGTATTATTGTGCCATGGTTGGGTTGAAAGGTTGACTTTGTTGACTTGTTGACTTAGTTGACCGGTTGACTAGGTTGGACTTGTTGACCATCATTATGACAATGGCTATCATTTCTTGGCATTGACCTTGGCTTGCTTGTTTGTTCACAAATTGCATTTAATGCATGAAATGATATTGCCATTTGATATCTTAACAACCATCACATAATACTCAATTATTATTATGAGTTATGATTATTTTGGATTATGATAGCAAGGGTGAGAAAAGTCTTGCTCATTCTATCATTCTCACTCTCTCTCATCCTCAAGCTCTCCCTCTTCCTCTTGCTCTCTCTATAGTTCATGGTTCTATTGTCTCATGTGTTGAGAAGCAAGAACCATAGAGATAAAACCCAGAACACTTCTCTACTCATCCTAGTATACAAGGTTTAGCAAACCAAGTGTTCTAGTTTCCTCAAGATTGAGGTTGGAGCCAAAGGTAGAAGCTTTCAGGTGGATCCATCTTCGGCACAAGGAGACGACGAGGAGAGAACCATCCGACCACCACAAGGAGTCAAAGAGAAGGAGTTCAAGTTAAGGTATAACCCCCTAACCGAGTAGGTAAAACTCCTAGTTAGGTTGTTAGATAGTTGTTTAACAAAGATCCGTATTTTGAGTCCATGTTACCCCCAAAAGAAAAATCGTTTTTCATCATTTCCGCAACCCCAAAGAACTGGGGATAGGTAACGTGGGCTTACAATAAACATAGCAGTTTAGTCTCAAATGATCGGTTGCCACGGGATTTTGATGCGATCAGAAGTCCGTTCCAATCACGTAGCGTACGCGGATACTCGTCGGGTAAACCTAATAGACAGCCACGCCCCAAATCCCCGACCAAGTGACTGTAGGAGAACCCCTTCGCCAAAAGCATCCGTTTGGGTGCTCGCGGCAGCGGTGTTCCGCCTTAGTGCATTTCGTCGATGGCATCCGGTGGTGCGGCCGTCTACTAAAGTTTGCGACGAGCATTTGATCACATATCGGTAATCTTGTTGAATTGCCCGACTAGATATTGAAAAGTGTTTTCGATATAGAGACTAAAATGCGGGGTTTATAATTGTTAGGCATGCGATGTCTAAGGAATTCATTTGGTTAGGCATGAGATGTCTAAAGAGGTTGCGGATTCCAACTGTTGTAGTTTTACACTTTCTTTTCTGGGACCGTAAGTGTAATATGAGATATCGCCGGTTTCGTTGCTATATGTCAACGACAATTGGGATGCGCATATTTACTTACGTTGATGACATGTGATGTTATGTGTTCCTGGATATGTTATGTTGGATCGTCGCGTTCTGAATAGACGGGGGTTTTATGTGAGATGAGGGTTTTTATTTTCATTCATGTAAAATTAAATGTATGTAATATTCTTTTATTAGGGTACTTCCGGGATGAGGATGATGTCACCATTGTATATTATTTACCTTTCCGCACTAGGATAGACCCAAGGAGGAGAGCACAAGTAACCGGGTTCTAGAGTCCAGTGGGAGACCAACTCGAGGAGTCGAGTCTAGGTCTTCTAACTCTAAAATTGGAAGGGTTGCTTGCCGCTCTCGTAGGGGTCTAGGGGTGTGGGTTTGGCTATTCATCATGACCGTGGAATCCATGTTTTATAGAGGCTCAAAAATAAAACACGGACCACCTATTATATCCATTATTTCATATGTTTCTTCGGCTGCGTTATCTGTGATGTGATCATTTGATATGTTGTGATAGATACTGTATATAGTATATATGATATATTATATAGACGTTACTTATGTTTTACACCCGCGCTAGCCCTGCCCCGCTCTGCTGTTAGTTACCTAACCTAACGGTGCACGAGGGGACATCGAGGCGAATGCGGATGGCACAATTGTACATCGTATTTATCTGTGATGTTTAGGTGGCTTAAATGATGGGACTTCATTAATGTGATTAATGAAAGAAAAGAAACCTAAAAGATGTTGTAGAATCAAATTTTCAAAAAGGGTAGCTACAGTTTTGCTTTGCATAGCGATATATATGATATATCCTGCACCTTATTCGATGAGGAAAGAGCCGAGATCCCTTCACCGGGAGTGACCTCTTTAGCAAAACTGGCAGATACTACAACACTCGGTTTGTCTTTTGATTGCTTTTGGAGTTTTTGCTTTGCATAGCGATATATATGATATATTCTGCACCTTATTCCATAAGGAAAGAGCCGAGATCCCTTCACCGGGAGTGACCTCTTTAGCAAAACTAATGAAAGCCTAAAAATCACTCCATTTCAAAAATCACTCGATTCTACAACGATATCAAGTTCATTACGAAATAGTTTTTCAGAAAAACCTGTCGTAGCCCTCCGTCATTTCAGATAAGTCCTGCTTAGTATTCGTGCTGCGTTTGTTGACCTTGTCAAGGCGTAGTGTGCGGTAGCTGACTAGTATTTATCTGTTCATGCATAAGATGCAGATTGGATTAGGGTAGTCGTACGGCCTTGTTGACCTTGTCAAGGGTCATGCGGGTGGGTTTAATTCAATCAAGATATGACGGGTTGAACTTGACTTACGGTCTATGGTTTGTTGACCTTGTCAAGGTCATAGATCATTTGGGGCAAAATATTATCGGGAATTTCAAGTGTTGAAATTTGCAATGAGATTGCATACCTTCTATGAGATAGTTGGATCCCGATACCCACTGCGAGTAATTGTTACTCCTGAGAGAGTTTTACACAGGACAATTAGCCGATCAAGTAGGTGTCTAGAAAGGTGTCAACGGGGTTACGCCTCTGGGAAAACGAGGTTTATTTTAATTAGGTCCGTGCGAACGCACGGGGAACCGCCCTCAAAGTACCGTCACTGGCCTGGCTGAAAGATTGGCGAAGTTGTAGGGTGTAATTAATCCCGGCAAGTCTTTCCTTTTAGGGTTCGAAGGAAGATTTGATAAAAACAGTGGGAGCCATCTTGATTAGATAAAATAATAACCAATCTAATCTTGCAAGAGCATACGCCGAGTGTTTTCTTCTCTCTCTCCAGGTAGCGACCATGTCACGCCTTAATCAAGATAATAATACGGATGTATTGACAGAACCCGCTTGTTATACTCTGCTAGGGAACGTTGGTCCCGCTCCAATTTATAATTGTTATAGGATAGAGCAGGAAATAGGGGATTACCAGGTTTCCCATGCCCCCCAAACGAAGAAAATGCATGATGATGCATCTTCTTCGGGTGTGTTCATTACCAAGAACTGTTTTTCAGTATCCTCTACGTTCTGGGTATGAGATACCGGATCAGGATCCCACATAATCTGTTACATGGGCTACAGATAGGTAGAGAACTGAGAATGGGTGATAAAATTTCAAGAGATGGAAACAGTGCAATTGTTGCAGCCAAGATGTTGGCAGTTATCACCCTGTATTACAAAAATACATTGATTCTGAACGAATGTTATTAGATACCGAACCTGATATACAACATCATATCAGTCTCTTTATTAGTAAAGAAGGATATAATTTTGTATTGTTGGATAATGTTTTGAACATTTCCTATATCAAGAGTTGATCGGTTCAGGCACGTTATCTAAAAGAATTGACGTTCTAAATCAAAATACAGTTCTTAGTATACAGAACACACACAAGAGGAAGAGTTCAGAAATGAACGAATCCTTCTTGAGGTATTGTAGACTAGGTCATATCAATGCGACCCGACTAGCTGAAGTTACATATAGATGCATATTTAAATTAGTTTGAATTTACATCTTGTGAAACATGCCGGTCATGTCACAGAGATAAGATGACCATAGCTCTGTTTATTGGAAACAGAGAAAGAGTTAGTGAACTCTTGGGATGATACATGTTGATGTATGAAGGTCCCCGTCTACACATGCCAAGACCGGATCTTTGTACTTCATTACATTCTCTAATGATCTCTCAAGATTCAAACATATGTTTCTGTTGAAACACAAGTCCGAAGCTTTTAAGATATTCACAGAATATAAGTTAGAAAGTAGATAACCAAAACGGGTATAAGTATTATGTCCTTTGATGTGATCAAGGAGGAGAATACTTGAGCACGGAATTCTTGGATTATTCTAAAGGAGAATGAGATTCTCTCTCAGCATTACTCCTCCGAATACACCATAAAACGTCGGTGTATCGGGGCGGAGCAATCACACCCTATATGATAATGTGTGCTCTATGATGAGTATTACTGAGTTGCCTATTTCCTTTTGGGGGTTATGCACTTGTGAAGCTGCATACCTATTGAATAGGGTTCCGATCAGATCAGTTGCCTACCACTTCATATGAGATATGGAAAGGGAAGAGCCCATATCTTAAGTTTTTAAAGATTTGGGGTTGTCCAGCCTATGTCTAAAAAGCATAATCCGGACAAGCTCAAGGCAAAGTCAGTTCTGTAGAATGTTTGTTGGATATCCCAAGCATTCGCAAGGGAATATCTTCTACCTAACCGAGGAACAAAAGATGTTTTGTTTCTCAACATGCCACCTTTGTGAAAGGGAATTTCTTGTGAAGAAATTAATGGTCATAAGGTAGAACTGGAAAGAGTTCCAGCTATACAAACTTCAGCTGATGATTTGGTAAAACAAAAGGATTCAATAGTTTCCAACGAACCTCAGCCTCTCCGCCGATCTAGTAGGGTTCCTCACCCATCCGAGAGATACTTCAGTTTCTCTATGATAGTGGGAGCGAGTATTGCATCATGAGATGATGACCCATCTGGTTTCGAGCAGGCCATCAAGAGTGGGGACTCTGTAAGAATGGCTGGATGCTTAGCGATCTAAGATGGAATCCTTATACACCAATAAAGTATGGACTTTGGTTGCTTTATTTGAAGGGTTAAATCCCCATCAGGAGCAAGTATATCTTGAGAAGATTATTTGGTGTACATGGAACAGTTGAGACTTTCAAAGCTATGCTTAAGTCCATCTAGATCCTATTTGTCACGGCTACATACCATGACTACGATATCTGGCAGTTAGGTGTCATGACTGCTTTTCTAAATGATGTTTTAGAAGAGAGAGTCTATAAGTACACAGTCAGAGGGCTTCGCAGACAGTGGGAGCAGTGGAAACGTGTGCAAGATGTTTTATGTGATAAAGCAGGCATCGCGGAGTTGGAACGTCTGTTTTGATGTGTTAGTCAAAGAGTTTGACATCATCAAAATGGTAGATGAACCTTGTATATACAAAAAGGTAGTAGGGAGTATGGTGGTGATCCTCGTAGAATACATGGATGACATACTCTTGATAGGGAAGGAGTTTCCTATGCTACGCTCAGTCAATCTCCGCTTATCACAAGGATTCTCTATATAGGATCAAAGTGATACCTCCTAAATCCTGAGTTTTGATCTATGAGATATATGTAATTGGATGTTAGAATACTCACTAGTTGTAGTAAGATGGTATCAATTGATCCTGGGGAGAATCACTGGAAAAGTTCCAGGGTGATAAGGACGACTGAAAGTCAGTCGCTGGCATTGTCTTTACCCTCAGTGGAGGGACGGTATGTTGGAAGAGTTCCAAGACAGATACCGTGGCATACTAGACGATAAAGACTAGATACATCGCTACCAAAGATGCTACCAAAGAGGCAGTCTGGGTGTATATTTGTTCATGAGATGAACTTCGTTCCTACCATTGTGTGACAATAGAGTTGTGGCTTATGCCTAGGAACGCCCGTCCCATCAGTGATCCAGACATATTCTAAGGCAGAGTCACCTGATCATAGAGATGGTTGATCTCCAGGGGATCGAGGTCAGGAGAGTAGACTCAGAGGACAACACGGCGGATCCACTCACAAAGGCCTTTTCCCAGAGAGAGACTTTTATGGGATGGTTGAGTATGAGATACTACAACCACTGTTATCAGATGGCCCTAGTGCAAGTGGGAGATTGTTAGTTATATGTATGCCCTAGAGGCCATTACTATACATGAGATGTATATTGTAGTAGAAGCTTGGACATATATAGGGAGGACTTTCTTGCTCGACATGATAGTATGCTATCTGGTTACTCTTTACCTTAACGTGTATACTGATTGTCTCTCCGTTACATGTTGGATAAGCCCTTAGGATGTGTACTTGACTACCTGGACTATGATGAGGATTATACTAGTGGGGACATGGTAGTCCATAAGTACATCCTTCAAGGTCCCTAATCGTAGGTGTATCGAGACGGTGCATCGATATACCAGAGTAGACTAGCTTATAGCTTCTCGACCCATATATATGGGCGATGGATGATTCCATATCCATTGGTGTTTAACATCAGAGATGATATACGGGTGCTCAGTGGAGACTGGGTACACTGGACGGACTCGCCGAGAACTCCCAGATTGTATTATACCTTACGTCAGATGGCAGTTCTCTGGTGACACTGGTACAGGTTAGTCTGTAGACCCGAGATCGTTATAGAGTCTTATGTGATTCCCACTGTGCTTTGATTTCCACCTTACCACGTCCAAGAGGGCGTGCAAAACGGTGGTTTTTGGGTACAGTCCCGAGTCACATGGAGGAAATGAACGATAGGAGGGGTTTCGTCTCTCCCGGTATTGGGTTGGTGTTGCGCTATGCTCGATTGGCCATAACAGGGAAGTCCCTGGCCAGGGCTGGTTTAAAGATTTACCAGTAAGTGTTACCAGTAGTTTCTCGACCCGTTATGAGCCTCATATCGGCATGACTTATCGGTTATTGGGGTTTGACGTTTACTGTTAGTGTATATGCCCTAAGGGCCATTATTGTATCATACTAGTTTGTATATTATTTAATGGAAGCTTGGGATATTCACATGTATATAACAGTCTTGCTAAACATGGTAGTATGCTACTTAGTTTTTCTATCTTAATATGTGAGTATACGTATTGATAGAGCTCTTAGGATCTTGCTTGAGTACCAGCGTTGTGATGGCAGTCACACTAGTGGGGGCTGGGTAGTCTACAAGCACATCCTTATTCAGGTCCCTAGTCGTAGGATTATCGAGATAGGGCATCGATACTCCGGAGTAGACTAGTGTGTACGCTTCTCATCCCAGTTGGGGAGATGGTCTGTCCCACAGCCGTCGGTACGTCGTACTGGAGATAGTATGCAGGTGCTCGTTAGGTTACGGGTACACCAGACAGGACTCACAGGGAACTGTTGGTTGGTTTTATACCAGTCGTCAGTTAACAGTTCCCAGGTGACATGAGTACAGCATAGTCCGCAGACTTGACACTGCTAGTTCGCCTCGAGTGTGTCCCACTGTTCTTAGATTGCTACACTACTACGGCTTAAAGGAGTCGTGCAAACAGGTAGCAGTTGGATGCAGTCCCGAGCACTTGGAGGCAGTGGCTGTTAGACAGGATTCGTCTCTCCCGGTATTGCGGGTTGATATCGCGCTGTGTCAGAGAGCCATTACGCAAAGTCCCTGGCCAGGAAAAGCGAGATTTGCTGGTAGGTTCCAGTAGTTTCTCAGAGTGTAATGGGCTTCGCTTCGACACGACTTATACCGCTATTAGGGGACTGACGCTTGCCGCCCCCTGGGCCCGATAGGCGATAGTCTTAGACGAACAGACCGGACTGTACGGAGATTGTCACATCAGACTCAGTAGAAGTTCGGATGGGTTTCCTCATCGGCCTTCTTTTCGACATCTACCTGGGGACCGTTACGTACAGCTAGTGCCGCTTGCGGTCTGTGGTTAAACCCACGGCCAGCGTAGTAGTCGAGTCTCTAGAGTCCCACACAGAGAGTTTCCCTACTCCAGGCGAAACGATATAGAGGTCGTATGGTTTTACGACAAGGGTTCGGACGCATATGTATGTTTACGCACTTACGACATCCGGGCTGTTTTTACTAGCCGGCTTTGGTTTGAGCCAGTTTCTAGTATCCGGTTATTGGATTTATACAGTCTAAAGTTTTTCTGTGTTTTCACGGATAGGAGGGGCGTTCTCGTAATTGCGCGAGAAGCTTCTAGGAGATGGTGACTTGGGGGTTAAGGTGGCATATGCATTAAATGAGATTAGTGAGTCATTTGAGTGATTCATCCATATTATTAATGCATCATAAATGCTTAATGACTCATGGAGATGAATCACCCTCTTGTATTTATTAAGCATGATGATTAATCCTTTATTTTCTTTTTTTGGATAATTGATAATGCTTGATATATATTATGATAGATCATTATCTCATCTCATTCTCTTGCTCACTTTCTCTCTCCTCAAGCTCTCTCTCTTCAAACCCTAATCCTCCCCTCTCATGTGTTGAGACCAAGGATTAGAGTAGACTACTTAATCCTTAACCATTCTCTATATCACCTAGGTTACTTAGATTAGGGATTTAAGAAACCTAGTTACCTCAAGTTAGAGGTGAAGCTTGTAGTAAAGCTCTCGGGTGGATCTTATACTACATAAAGATGGCCGGAGAGGACATGGAGAACGACAAGACGAAGGACTCGGTTCTTTAGGTATAATCACACATCATAGTACTTAACTCTTCTATGGTTTCTTGTTAGTTATTGTTTATGCAAAGATTCTCGGTTAGTTGATGTTTACGCCTAAAACAAGATCGTTTTTTATTATTCCGCCTCCCGCAAGTCGTGGGGTGTTGTACATCGTCTTACAGTGGTATCAGAGGCTCGCTAAATAATAATTAACTCATTAGCAAAGTCGTATGAATTTCGAACGCAAAACGAACCAAAAAACGACATCGATATCACAAGTTTCTGTCGAATTTTAAACAGGCTCTAAAAATTTTTCAGGTTGCTGCAGAGTAACAAGTATAGAAAGATAAGAACACTGGAGAAAAATGGGTTAGTGAATCGGCCATACAGCCGTGGAACCGCGACCGATCCCACCGATCCGCCGTGGATCCACGGCCGAGTTGGGGCCGATTCAACCCAGTTTGCTCCTGTTATTCTTTTGTGATATTGTTGTGTTTTCTGGAATGTTTATTTTCTGCTCAAAGTCTCAGGTGCACAGAGAAGTTTTGGGAGTAGAATATGATATGTTTGCTCGATCGAAATTATACGATGTTTGCTAATTTGATTATATCTGTGTTTGTATAATGTGTTCGTAAACCTCCCCTAACTGCTAGTATGTCGGTTGGCAGGGGTTGCACATTTCTATAATGGTTTTTACTGTTTGTGGTTGTGAACTGTATTGGACTGTTGTGATATTTAGCTGGGGTTTGAGATGTTTTGTTATATTCATTCATTCAATGTAATTATAATATGTTGTAATATCATTTTGCGGGGCGCATCCAGGTTGCGGTTGTAGCCACCGTTGTATTATTTCATTTTACTGTTTTTGCTCCTAGGATAGACCCAAGGTGGGGTGCACAAACTACCGGGTACTTTGAAGTGTTTAGTGGCCTACTCACTTTGTTGAGGAAGACCGCTTCACTTCGGGTATTTGACGGGTAGTTTGCCGTACCCGTAGGGGTCTAGGGTGGGATAATGGCTATTCATCACAACTGTGTAATCCGTCTTTTGTTGCAGGCTCTAAACAAACGCGGATTGCTTGCAAAGCCAATAAAGTTCATATGAGATCTGGAATGCCTATTATTGCGTCTGACGAATGTACAATATCTATATATGATAGCTATTTAGACGTCACTTATGTTTTACACCCGCGCTAGCCCAGCCCCCGCTCTGCCGTTAGTTAAGTAACCTAACGGGTGATGACGGGACCCCGTGGCATAAGAGGACGTTGTATTTTCGTTGTTTTCTGCAATGATAGATTAATGATGGGACGCATTATTTATAATGCAAAGAAAATAAACCAAAAGATGAATCGTTGGAACAATTTAAAAGAAACCACTCGGTTATTTTAAAACAGATGATATTTTTTAATTGCGGAGCTTTAACCACTCCTTCTAAAAAGCTATCAGGTTCCTTCGGTCATATCAAGTTCACTACGTTCACGGTTTCGCCAAAACCATTTGTTGCCCTCCATCATTTCATTTGGGTATTCAGTAGTATTCAAGCTATGTATTTTGACCAACGCCAAGGCACAGTGTTTGGTAGCTGCTGGGTATTCATTTGTTGCATAGATAGATGAGTTTGTTTGGGACAGTCGTATTATCATTTTGGCCAACGTCAAGGATATGTACGGATGGGTTCAAATTAACAAGATAATGATGGGTAGAACTTGACATGTGACTTATGACATTTTGACCAACGCCAAGGTTATAAGAGCATGGGGCAAAAATATATATCGGGAATTTCTAAAGAAACTGAAATTTGCAAAGAGTTGCATACCATTTGGAGTTTGATGAATGTTGGTAGGATTCCTTCAACATTATCATACGATGATATTTGGATCCCGATCCTACTGTGAGTATATGCTACTCATCAGGATATTCGTCACTTAACGATCAATGCTATAAACAAAGTAGGTGTCAAGAAAGGTGTCGACGGGGTTACGCCCCCAGAGAAAAGAGGTTATTTAATTAAGGAAATTCGCGAAAGCATTGGAAAACCTCCCTCGAAGTACCGACACCAGCCTGGCTGAACGGTTAAGCAAGTATTGTACAGTGAGAATAGTCCTGGCTAATTCTTCTTTTATGGTTTGAGGAAGGATTCGAGAAACAGTGGGAGCCATCCAGTTTAGATAAATTAAAAACCATTCTAAACTTGTAAGAGCATCATGCTAAAGAGTTTTCTTCTCTCTCTCTTAATTGCAGCGACCCTGAAAATGACTGGACTTAAGTTACTTTTAGAGAAAAATATACTGACAGGGCCAAACTATAAAGATTGGCTGCGGAATGTCAAAATGGCTTTGACCTATGACAAATTGGGGTACGTCCTCACCGCTAAGGCACCTACTGTCCCTGGTCCCAAATCCAGTAATGCGGATAAGGAAATCCGCAAAACCTGGGAGTATAATTGCGCGAAAGCCAAGTGCATCGTGCTTGCCTCGATGAACAATGAACATCAGAGGAGGCACGAGGATATGGAACTAGATGCCATATTTCTCCATACAAAAGAACTTTATGGAGAGCAATCTCGTATAGCAAGATACGAGACCTCTAAGAACTTGTTTCGAGCGAGGTTGGTTGTCGGATCATCGGTAGGAGAACATGTCCTAAAGATGATTGGCTACATAGAAGAGCTTGCAGACCTTGGGACGACTTTGGATAATGAGCTCTATACAGACCTTATTCTCCAGTCCCTTCCTTCCACCTACGCCCAGTTTATTCTGAACTTCAACATTCAAAGAAAAGAAGTTGAACTTCCGAAACTCCTTAACATGTTGAGGAGTGCAGAGGGCACCTTGCAGAAGACAAGGGAAACACCCGCTATGTTTGTTAGCAGTGCTTCTTCTTCCGGGTCCAAGGCTAGGGCCAAAGGAAGGAAAAAGAAGGCCGCCCCCAAACCTAGAGGGGGTGTAAGTAAGGTGGGAGGGAAGGGAAAGAAAAAGTTTGCGGTACCGGTAGTGGCCCAGGATGAGTGATTCCATTGTCACAGGAAAGGGCACTGGAAAAAGGATTGCAAGGCATGGAACGCCAAGAACCAGTAACCGAAGCAAGCTGTGGCTTCGACTTCAGGTGTGTTTGTAATTGAGAATTGTCTGTCAATCAACTCTACTTCCTGGGTATTGGATAACGGATCAGGATCTCATATTTGCAATTCATTGCAGGCACTGAGAAACCGTAGATTGCTGAAGGAAGGTGATATGACCCTGATGGTTGCTAACGGAGCTAGCGTGGGAGCTGTGTCCGTAGGGGATTATCACCTCGGATTGACGAGTGGACACATTTTGGTTTTACATAACTGTTTTTGTGTACCCAGCTTAACGTGTAATATCGTATCTGTTTCCTTGTTATCAAAAAAAGGTTATGATTTCATGTTTGTAAGTGATGTTGTCAACATCCACCTTAATCATGGTTTGATTGGGTCCGGTACACTGGAAAACGGTATATATGTGTTAAACCAACTCCAAATTTTCAATGTCCAGAACACACTAAAAAGAAAGTCTCCAGATTTAAATAAAGCTTTCTTATGGCATTGTAGACTGGGTCACATCAATGAGAGAAGGTTGACTAAGTTACATAGAGTAGGATATTTGGACTCGTTCGAATATCAAACTTATGCCACTTGTCAATCTTGTCTCAAAGGAAAGATGACAACGACTCCATTTACTGGACATGGAGTAAGAGCGAGCGAGCTTTTAGGATTCATACACAGCGATGTATGTGGTCCAATGTCTACACATGCAAGAGGTGGTTTTTCCTATTTCATTACTTTCACGGATGATTACTCAAGGTACGGATTCATTTATCTGATGAAACATATATCCGAGGCTTTTGAGAAATTCCAAGAGTACAAGAATGAAGTAGAAAACCAAACTGGCAAAAGTATCAAGACACTAAGATCTGATCGAGGTGGTGAATACTTGAGTGCCGTGTTCCTAGGTTACTTAAAAGAGAAAGGAATTCTCTCTCAGCTTACTCCTCCATACACTCCACAGCATAACGTTGTATCGGAGAGACGGAATCGAACCCTATTGGATATGGTACGTTCCATGATGAGTAATGCTAAGTTACGGCGATCTTTTTGGGGTTATGCGCTAGAATCAGCGGCATATCTTTTGAACATGGTTCCTACCAAGACTGTGCCTACCACGCCATATCAGATGTGGAGTGGGAAGAAACCCTATCTTCAGTATCTGAAAATATGGGGATGTCCCGCTTTTGTTAAAAAGCAGCATGTGGACAAGCTCGAGGCACGATCAGTAAAGTGTAAGTTTGTGGGATATCCAAAGAACTCCAAGGGGTATCTATTCTATTACGCAGAGGAACAAAAGGTGTTTGTTTCTCGTAATGCCCATTTTCTAGAATATCATTTCTTAGAAAAGGAAATAAATGGGAGCGAAATAGAACTGGAAGAAATTCCAGAACCACAAACTAATACTGAAAGTTTGGTAGAACAATTAGTTCAAGAAGAACAGGACATTTCCGCACCCCTCCGCAGGAGTAGTAGGCCATCTCATCCGCCTGAGAGATACTAAGGTTTTCTCATAGATGGGGATAGAGAGGATTGCATCATAGATGATGATGAACCTACTGGCTTCCAGCAGGCCATCCAGAGCGGTGACTCGGTATGATGGCTAGATGCAATGCGGACCGAAATGGAGTCCATGTACACCAACAAAGTATGGACTTTGGACTTTGCTCCAGATGGGGTAAAACCCATAGGATACAAATGGATCTTCAAGAAAAAGATTGGTGTAGATGGACAGGTGGAAACCTATAAGGCTAGACTTGTTGCAAAGGATTTTCGTCAAAGACCTGGTTTGGACTATGACGAAACTTTTTCTCCAGTGGCTATGCTCAAATCCATTCGGGTCCTTCTTGCTATTGCTGCCTTCCATGATTATGAAATCTGGCAGATGGACGTAAAGACGGCTTTTCTGAATGGAAATTTAGAAGAGTGCGTCTATATGGATCAGCCAGAGGGTTTCAATCAGAGTGGGAGCAGCGGGAAAGTATGCAAGTTGCTTAAGTCCATTTATGAACTGAAGCAGGCATCGCGGAGTTGGAACATCTGTTTTGATGAAACAGTCAAAGAATATGACTTTATCAAAAATCCAGATGAACCGTGCATATATAGTAAAGTTGTAGCAAGAACTGTCGTATTCCTCGTCTTGTACGTGGATGATATTCTATTGATAGGAAATGACATTCCTATGCTACAATCTGCCAAAGGATTCTTGTCACACAGGTTCTCCATGAAAGACCTGGGTGATGCCTCTTACATTCTGGGGATCCGGATCTATCGTGATAGATCCAAGAGGATGTTGGGACTTTCGCAGTCCAGGTATATCGACACTGTATTGAAAAGATTCAGTATGGAAGATTCTAAGCACGGTAATCTACCGGCTTGTCACGAAACCACCCTATCCAAAGAGATGTCTCCCAAGACTGATTTGGAAAGGGAACGCATGTCTATTATACCCTACGCTTCTGCGGTAGGCTCTGTAATGTATGCGATGTTGTGCACTAGACCATATGTAGCTTACGCACTGAGCGTGGAAAGCCGGTATCAGTCAGACCCAAGGGAGAAACACTGGATAGCAGTAAAGAACATTCTCAAGTAGCTGAGGAGGACTAAGGAGATGTTCTTGGTTTACGGCAGAAAAGACCTCAGGATGGAGGCCTATGCTGATTCCGGCTTCCAGAGTGACAAGGACGAGTTCCAAGCAGGACACCGTTGCTGACTCGACGATGGAAGCGGAGTATATTGCTGCTTGCGATGCCGCAAAAGAAGCGGTCTGGATGAAGAAGTTCCTAACAGAACATCACGTGGTTCCTACAATTGTTGATCCAATACCACTGTATTGCGACAACAACGGAGCTATAGCTTTAGCGAAGGAACCAAGGTCCCATCAGAAGTCCAGACACATTTTAAGGCGGTATCACCTGATCAGGGAGATCATTGATCGTCGGGAGATCGAGGTTCAGAGAGTTGCTACTGAAGAGAACATTGCTGATCCATTCACGAAGGCCCTACCTCAGATTCAGTTCGAGAGGCTACTCGAGATCATCGGTCTTCGATATGCCAGTACATGGCCCCCCTAGTGCAAGTGGGAGATTGTTAGTGTATATGCCCTAGGGGCCGTTATTGTATCATACTAGTTTGTATATTACTTAATGGAAGCTTGGGATATTCACATGTATATAACAGTCTTGCTAAACATGGTAGTATGCTACTTGGTTTTTCTATCTTAATATGTGAGTATACGTATTGATAGAGCTCTTAGGATCTTGCTTGACTACCAGTGTTGTGATGGCAGTCACACTAGTGGGGGCTGGGTAGCCTACAAGCACATCCTTATTCAGGTCCCTAGTCGTAAGATTATCGAGACAGGGCATCGATACTCCGGAGTAGACTATTGTGTACGCTTCTCATCCCAGTTGGGGAGATGGTCTGTCCCACAGCCATCAGTACGTCGTACTGGAGATAATATGCACGTGCTCGTTAGGTTACGGGTACACCGGACATGACTCACAGGGAACTGTTGGTTGGTTTTATACCAGGCGTCAGTTAACAGTTCCCAAGTGACATGAGTATAGCATAGTCCACAGACTTGACACTGCTACTTCGCCTCGAGTGTGTCCCACTGTTCTTAGATTGCTACCCTACCACGGCTCAAAGGAGGCGTGCAAACAGGTAGCAGTTGGGTGCAGTCCCGAGTACTTTGAGGCAGTGGCGGTTAGACAGGATTCATCTCTCCCAGTATTGGGGGTTGGTATCGCGCTGTGTCAGAGAGCCATTACGCAAAGTCCCTGGCCAGGGCAAGCGAGATTTGCTGGTAGGTTCTAGTAGTTTCTCAGAGTGTAATGGGCTTCGCTCCGACACGACTTATACCTCTATTAGGGAACTGATGCTTGCCGTCCCCTAGGCCCGATATGCGATAGTCTTAGACGAACAGACCGGACTGTACGGAGATTGTCACATCAGACTCAGTAGGAGTTAGGATGGGTTTCCTCATCGGCCTTCTTATCGACATCTACCTGGGGACCGTTATGTACAGCTAGTGCCGCTTGCGGTCTGTGGTTAAACCCACTGCCAGCGTAGTAGTCGAGTCTCTAGAGTCCCACACAGAGAGTTTCCCTACTCCAGGCGAAACGATATAGAGGCCGTATGGTTTTACGACAAGGGTTCGGATGCATACGTGTGTTTACGCACGTACGATATCCGGACAGTTTTTACTAGCCGGCTTTGGTTTAAGCCAGTTTCTAGTATCCGGTTATTGGATTTATACAGTCTAAAGTTTTTCCGTGTTTTCACGAATAGGAGGGGCGTTCTCGTAATTGCGCAAGAAGCTTCTAGAAGATGGTGACTTGGGGGGTTAAGGTGGCATATGCATTAAATGAGATTAGTGAGTCATTTGAGTGATTCATCCATGTCATTAATGCATCATAAATGCTTAATGACTCATGGAGATGAATCACCCTCTTGTATTTATTAAGCATGATGATTAATCCTTTATTTTCTTTTATTGGATAAATGATAATGCTTGATATATATTATGATAGATCATTATCTCATCTCATTCTCTTGCTCACTTTCTCTCTCCTCAAGCTCTCTCTCTCTTCAAACCCTAATCCTCCTCTCTCATGTGTTGATACCAAGGATTAGAGTAGACTACTTAATCCTTAACCATTCTCTATATCACCTAGGTTACTTAGATTAGCGATTTAAGAAACCTAGTTACCTCAAGTTAGAGGTGAAGCTTGTAGTAAAGCTCTCGGGTGGATCTTCTACTACATAGAGAAGGCCGGAGAGGACGTGGAGAACGACAAGACGAAGGGCTCGGCTCTTTAGGTATAATCACTCATCATAGTAGTTAACTCTTTTATGGTTTCTTGTTAGTTATTGTTTATGCAAAGATTCTCGTTTAGTCGATGTTTACGCCTAAAACAAGATCATTTTTCATTATTCCCCCTCCCCGCAAGTCGTGGGGTGTTGTACATCGACTTACATTTACCACCCCTAGACTTGATATGCGACATATCAGACGAGGAGACCGGACTGTACGGTAGTGTCACTGTCAGGCTTTCTGCAGGAGTTGGAGTGGGCTTTCTTGCTGATCTTCTGATCGCTCAATACCCGGGTAGCCGTTACGTCTAGCTAGTACCGCTGACGGCTTGTGGGTGCTTGATATGATCATCACCTACTGCCAGCGTATTGACGAGTCTTTAGAGTCCTACATAGAGGTTTTACTGGCTCAGACAAACGAAATAGGAGCGCATATGTAATATGTGCGGGACCGAGAATAATGCGAGTATGTGATACCGTATTCTATTCTCGTGATGTTTGTATCGATCGGTTATATGAGATATAACCAGGTTATCGAATCAAGGGTTGATTCGATAAGTCGATACGTTGGATGTTAGTCGGTTATATGTGATATAACCGGATTATTAAGTCAAGTGTTGATTTAATAATTTAGTGTATAATTGTATATTAGATATACTAATTTACATTAACTAACAATGGTTCACTTAAGCATTTGTTTTTCTCACTTGTGCACAACTTAATATATATGTGATATATATTTATTTGTGTTCATTTTGTATCATGGTTGATGATACACTCTACATGGGTGTATGAGACATATACCATTATAATTATATTGGTGGGGTTTTAATTTATACAAAGTAAATACAAAATTATTGGATAATTGTTCAAGTGCATGAAGCTTCATAAAGCTTGTGAGTGCATTGAACAAAGTCCACTAGTTTTGTTTTACTTAGGATTTTTATAAACCTAACCACTATAATTAGCTATGGTTATGTCTCTACATGAGTTAGTATATGACACTACTACAAATAAGGGTTGCCCCAACGGATTTATCCGTAGGGGCAAACCACTGCCCCTACGGATATATACATAGGGGCGAAAAAATACCCCGTAGGTGCAAAGGCCGCAGGTGCAAGTTGAGGCCCTGAACTTGCCCTTACGGGCAAATTTTTGCCCCTACGGATTTATGTATAGGTCTTGTTGCCCCTACGGATTAAGCCGTAGGGTATAAGATTTTATATTATTTACGGTTTATTTTAATATATTACTTGGACCTACGGATATGTCCGTAGGGGCATGTACTACCCCTTACGGATATGTGCGTAGGTACGTTTCCGTAGGGGCACAATATCAGGATTCTTGATATTTGGCCCCTACGGATAACGCCGTAGGGGAGTGGCAGAGGCCCCTACGGTTATGTACGTAGGGGCTTTCCCAACCCCCTGGCACTGAGATCAGGGGGGAAATATCAGTTACTGCTGATATTTTGCCCCTACGGGTATATCCATAGGGGCAACATGTTTGCCTACGGATTAATCCGTAGGTACATATTGTCTGTATTTTTTTTTAAAAATGGGCTGCTTGATTTTTTTCCCGCCCTGTGCACAATAATATATACATCAATCAAATCATATATTGCAGTATTCATAATCACATCTCACGCATATATATAATATACAAAAGAAACACAAAAACTGAATATGATATAAATACAAACCAATATCAATATCGTTTCAAAATGTAGTACAATGTGTATGATATAAATAAATACATGTTTCAAAAAATAAGAACCAAAAATCTACCCTAGCTTGGTCCAGCTCCATCTCTGAATAACGATAGAATAACGCGCACCTGCTCCTCGGTCAATAAACTCTGCAATTCGTCGCGAGCGGGAGTCTGAGCGGCATGTGGAGCCGGCGATGTGGTCTGCGCAGCCGCCGACAAGGTAGTCGCTTGCGGAGCCACGGCTGCGGGAGTCTGAGTGGGCGGTGGAGCTACAGGAGCTGTCTGCGGAACCGCAGCCGATGTAGTGGCTTGCGGAGCCGCAGTCGAAGGAGATGCATGTGGAGGCTCGGCCTTCACCTTACGCCACGGTCCGAGATGTCTGCAATATTAGAAAGTAACTCTTAATATTAGAAATATTAGAGAATAACTCTTAATATTGCAGAATATTAGAGAATAACTCTTAATTTACCGATAACTCCATGGCTCGAGTAATGTTCCTCGAGCCACCTGTGTAAGTGGGGCGACCCCTCTTCGCCGACTTCCTGTTCTCCGTATTTTGAGCGGCCTGTTTCTGCACAACGCATTAACATTTAGTTTTCTAATTAAGAAACACAAAGAAATAAATTATATCATAAATAATGAATTAAATTTAAAATACGTACCTGTTTGCGTTGGGAGTCGAAATAAGCACACTATAGAGGCAATGTCTCTACGTCGACTCTCGCAAACACCAGAGTAGATAGGAGGGCCGCTCTCTCTGCCTCAGGGGTCGCCATCCACAGGGAGAAGCAGTCGGCCTTCAGCTCATTCCTGTTGTATCGGACCTTGGCCTGCATGTTCTTCATCAGGCCATTGTACAGAGCATGAAGGTCGAGCACCCTCCCCGGGTGATCAGGGTCGGCTACAGGCTGAAAATCGTAATCCAACTGAAAATACAAAAAAAAACATTGTTATTAGATTGCAAGTGTTAATAATAAATATATTGGATAGATCAAATGAAAATATATATTAATACACACCCGAGCCTGATCAAAGAAGAGGGCGAATGAGCGCTGGTGCTACTCGCCCCACTCAACGTAAAGTGGATAGTTCTTCACGATCCGGCTCTCGTCCCCCAAATACCGGCCGAACCTCTCGGCATGAGGACCGGTATAGCGATAGTCAAGGGTAAAAAATAGGGGGAATGCTGCCTCCCCCTAGCTCTATCAGGCCTCAGCCTATGGGACTGATTCGGGCCTCGAGTCCCCCTCTGGGGATGGAGAGGCCCTGCGTCTGCACGAAATATCAAGACAATCAATAATAAGACAAAGTTGTATTAAGAAATCAAGGTTAAACAAAAATTCAAGTGTGATATATACCTCCGGTGACTAGCGCACGAGCCTAGGCCCGAGTAGCAGCACGAGCGGGACGATAGTTCCTCCGGTGAGGAACAACCGGGGTCCCGGACCCGGACGCATCCCCTCCAACTATAAAATAAACATCGACGCTAAATTTCCATGAAGTTCATATTTATTCTATAGAGTATATGTAAAATGAATAAATATTTTAAATTTATTCATACTAACCTGCAGACGATGCGGAGGGTATGGAAGCGGCAGGAGTGGGCCCTGTGGAGGGTGTGGACGCACCACCTATAATTAGACAATTAAAAATAGATTATATAAGTAATTGCAAAAAGAATGTGTAAATCAATAATATAACGTTCTAAATCAATATGCATGCACTATAGGATATATAAACATACCCGCAGGTGCGGTGGTGTCACCACCTACAGCTAGACAATAATAAAAATTGCTAAGTAAGAGCAAAAGGAATGTGTGTATTTATGATATAGCATTCTAAATCAATATACATACACTATATGATACATAAACATACCTGGATAAGCGGGGGTGGCCTCTGTCCCAGATGTGGACGCATCACCAACAACTAGACAATCAAACATTGACAATATAAGTAATTTTGACATAAACATGCATGAATATCTGTAATATTACATTCAAAATGGATATACGTGCAGTATACCTGGAGGTGTGGCCAAATCAACACGGAAGGAGGCATCCGAAGGGGTCTCCGATCTGGGTGCAAGACCGTCCGATCTGGGTGCAAGACCGGCCCTCTGAAGCTCCCTACGGAGCTCTCCGGACGGCAGAACCGCTCTGCCTCTGCCTCTGCCTCTGTCGCGGCTGGAGCTCCTGCCGCCCCTCGCTGCTCCCGACATCGTCATCAAATCTTAGATAAACGGTTCGTGGACGCATTAGACAATCATTAAAAGTATCGACTATATATGATCTAGAGTGTAAAATGTGAAGTAATAATATAACATTACTGATAACCTTTTTCGTTTCGTGGGCGCATAATACATATCTACATGGATTTCATCGTCGATGTCATTTCTAACCCACGTAACTTCATGATCAGTCGAAGACAACCCGTCCTTCGAAACAGACGGTCGGAGAACTTTAAGCCTTCTCTCTTCTTCATCCTCATCGTTGTCCTCGTATTCTGGGACATCGTAGACATCTCTAGGTTTCCATCGGCATACAACACTCCACCCCGCATGCTTCAAACACTGTGAGTAGTATACTTGGAACGCTTGGTTCGGAAAGATAAACGGATCGTCCTGACCGTAAAATCGAAGTGTGTTCACACTGGTCAATCCATATTCATCTTTCCAAGTCCCAAGACTACTTCTCCACCTGTCCGTATCGGTTTGCGGATCGTACCAAGTACACTGGAATATATAAAAGGGTTCTGATCGTCCGGGATAGTGGATGCCGAGTATACAATTTAAGTACCCATAGTAAATCACACCGTCCGATCCTACCGTCGCAATCCCACTATTCTGAGTGGTTCTAGATGTTTCTATGTCCTTAACTTCGAATTTGTATCCAAGGACACCAAATCCTTTGTAATATGCAACCTCCATACTAGGAAATTGAGCTAAACATCTTGAATCACTCTCAAATGATGCAAACAAGTTCGGATCGTGGATCTAACAAAACAAATTTTACGACAAAATACATAACGATACAAGTTTAGATTAAAACTGATAGCAATAAAATGTTATTCGAATAACTTACATGAGCTGTGACCCAATCACAAAAATTATCCTGATGGTATTTTTCCAAACGTTCTTCGTTCCAATTAGATGCCCCTCACGTACCTCGTTAAAATGAGTTCTGTTTTCGACAAGTAATTGTGACATTAATATTATGTCATTTCATACAAACACAAACAAAGATATAACAATTAATCCAAAAGAACTTACTCTCTAATTTGTTCAAGATATGCGCAATTAAGCAAGATAAACCGGTATATCTTGTTGATAAACATAGTGTCTACCCTCTTATACTCGGCTTTACCATATGGCCCGTCTTGAATTCTTCGTGGTCGGTTAAGCCTTGTCTCAATGTTCTCGTCCAGATAGCGGGAACAAAATGTGGTTGCTTCATCAAGAAGATAACCTTGCATGATAGAACCCTCTGGTCGATTTTTATTGCGTATATACTTCTTAAGAGTGTAGTGGTACCTAATGAGAATATGTTGAATAAATAAATACGGGCATACATGACAACAATAAATTTATAAATTGCACGAAACAAAAAATTACACGTACCTCTCGACGGGATACATCCATCGATATTGTACTGGTCCGGCTAACTTCGCCTCAGTTGCAAGATGAACCGTCAAGTGTATTATGATATCGAAAAATGACGGTGGGAAAATACGCTCAAACTTGCAAAGTATCAACGCAATAGAATTTTCTAATTTATCCAGCGTCGCAACCTCCAGTGTTTTAGCACACAACTCCCTGAAAAAACAACATAGGTCGTTGATTACTAGACCAACCGAGTCGGGGAGAGAAGTCCTGAGGGCTAATGGAAGAAGGTGCTCCACGATAACATGGTGATCATGACTTTTCAGCCCATCGATCTTGCCCTTCACAATTTTTATTTTCTTGCTGAATGATCCTGAGAAACCTGTGGGCACTTTCAAATCATGCAACACCTGCAGGAATCTTTTCTTCTCCGGTTGTGACATATGATAAGCGGCATTGGGAAGTACAAACTTGCCCGGTTTACCCGCTACCGGTCTAGGGTGCAATTCACTTCTTATTCCCCACTCTTGTAGATCCATCCGAGCATTCATGTTGTCTTTCGATTTCCCGTCTTTACACAGAAGCAAGTTAAGTATGTGCTCTGATACTCCCTTCTCTATATGCATGACGTCTAGACAATGACGCACTGAATTTGTAGACCAGTACGGAAGCTCGAAGAAAATGCTTAGCTTGTTCCAATATTGTGGTTTGACCTGTTTCGTAGGATCCATCCCGACGGTCACGTTATTGTAACCATCCCATTTAGCACTCACGTCCTCTCCGGATAATGGGGATGGAGCTCCAAGAAGCTCCTGATGACCATCAAAGTGAACCGTGTCTAACCTGTAGGGGTGGTCTGGAGGCAGAAAACGTCGATGGCCGCAATAACAAACCTTCCTGCTAAAATTCAAAAATTTTGATGTTGTGTGTTCATGGCAATGAGGACATGCTTTGTGACCATGTACAGACCAACCTGATAGCATTCCATACGCAGGAAAGTCATTAATTGTCCACATTAAAGCCGCACGTAGTATGAAGGTTGTATTTGTGTTTGAATCATATGTCTCTACACCATCAATGAACAAAGTTTTCAGCTCCTCGATCAGAGGTCGGAGATAGACGTCGATATTGTTCCCCGGTGAGTTTGGTCCGTCGATAAGAAGAGGCATCATAAAGTATGATTGGTCCATAGCCAACCAAGGCGACAGATTATAAATTATCATTACAACGGGCCATGTACTGTGACTTCCAGCCATATAGTTGAATGGGCAAAAGCCATCGGTAGCCAGTCCGAGCCGGACATTGCGAGGATCGCTACTGAATATTGCGTGCCTCCTATCGAAATCCTTCCATGCCGGTGAAGCTTTTGGATGGCTCATTTTTCCATTTTCGCTTGGAGGAGCACGGTGATGCCAAATCATTGCCTCGGCTGTTTTCTTGCACCTGAATAGCCTCTGTAGCCTCTGTGTTATGGGAAAATATCATGCTATCTTCACATGTATATCAGGCTTCTTATCAGAATCTTTCGGCTTATACCTGGCCTCTCCGCATATTGGACACTCTTTCAAATCTGAATTCTCTTTCCGATACAACACGCAATTTTTAGGACATGCTTGAATCTTCTCGCACTTTAGACCCAAATCAGACATCATTTTCTGGGCTTCGTACCAGCTTTCGGGCACATTATTTCCCGGAGGCATAGAATCTTTCAAGAATGAAAGAAGCATTGTGAATGACTTATTGCTCCATCCATTTAGGCACTTAATTTGGAAAAGTTGGACGAACCATGAGAGGGTGGAATACTTCGCATTCTCATAAATTGGTTTCCTAGCATCATTCATGAAATTTTCATATTTATCCGCACGCGGTCCTTGACCGGAAGGAATGTCATCTTCGGTACGAATAGATTCACCTAGAGCAGCCTCTACCATATCCTCCATTTCTTCTGATGGAAATAAATTTCCGTCTCCTGCCGTATTACCGAATTCTTCTTCTTCTCCTGCCGCATTATCGTGTTCTCCTTCTTCTTTTACCGCAGTACTGCATTCTTCTCCTTCCCCGTGATATTTCTAAGTTGAATAAAGTCTAGTAAAGCCATGTTTTACAATATGAAGCTCTGCGAATTCTACCTTCTGCCAGTACTTATTGCCACATCTATCGCACGGATAGAGAATCTTCTCTATTATGATCTTATTATGTGCTCGTGCAAACTCAAGGAAAGCAGCAACTCCTGCGGCAAACTTAGGTTGCATACGTTGTTTCCAATCCACATACATCCAGTCCTTAACTCTGACGTACTCATGGGCCATGTTAGACTGAATAACATATAAATTGTAGGTTATGCTGACTATATTGAGAAATATAAGAACGGGATAGTTACTGACAAAGGAGAAAATCCGTGTATATGCTTTGTGTGTGCGTTTGTCGTTGAAAAGAATAAATTATCGCACGTTATGTTAACCGATAGACGGGGACTAAGTGGCGCTTTTAGTTTCATATATGAGTATCGATGGGAATATGAAGGTTTCATATTATCATATATTGGTTTTAACCCGAACATCTCGAATCGCTCTCTAATTATGCGTTTGTATGTATGTGTTCCGGCTATCGGGGGTAGGCTTCTATCCCATTAAGAATGTATAGAGTGAACGCCCATCACTTGTGCTTTCAACCGTTTCGAGTAAATTTCGGCAGCACCTCCCCGCTGTTCTCCGAGTACACTGTAATAGAATAGATAATCATTTCAAAGCTGTGAAACAACGTTGAAATGAACATCTAATCTATCTTTGTACACGGAGAACCAGCGGAAAGGTACCGACGGAATATCTCGAAACGGATGAAAACACAAGTGAATGAAGGCGTTTGCTTTATACATTCTTAACTTGTCCACACGGGACAAATCTATGGGTTACCATACGATTGAATTTTCTCGTCGCGTAGACTATACGACGGTTGTTAGTATCGAGCTATACTGTCCGATATTTAACAACCTTCATATGGTTCTAGGTCACGACGAGCATCGCACGTATGTTAACCGATAGACGGGGACTAAGTGGCGCTTTTAGTTTCATATATGGGTATCGATGGGAATATGAAGGTTTCATATTATCATATATTGGTTTTAACCCGAACATCTCGAATCGCTCTCTAATTATGCATTTGTATGTATGTGTTCCGGCTGTCGGGGGTAGGCTTCTATCCCATTAAGAATGTATAGAGTGAACGCCCATCACTTGTGCTTTCAACCGTTTCGAGTAAATTTCGGCAGCACCTCCCCGCTGTTCTCAGAGTACACTGTAATAGAATAGATAATCATTTCAAAGCTGTGAAACAACGTTGAAATGAACATCTAATCTATCTTTGTACACGGAGAACCAGCGGAACGGTACCGACGAAATATCTCGAAACGGATGAAAACACAAGTGAATGAAGGCGTTTCCTTTATACATTCTTAACTTGTCCACACGGGACAAATCTATGGGTTACCATACGATTGAATTTTCTCGTCGCGTAGACTATACGACGGTTGTTAGTATCGAGCTATATTGTCCGATATTTAACAACCTTCGTATAGTTCTAGGTCACGACGAGCATCGCACGTATGTTAACCGATAGACGGGGACTAAGTGGCGCTTTTAGTTTCATATATGGGTATCGATAGGAATATGAAGGTTTCATATTATCATCGTGTATCATATATTGGTTTTAACCTGAATATCTCGAGTCGCTCTCTAATTATGCGTTTGTTGTGCATTCGTGTTGTATGTGTAACATGATTTTAAACCATTGAGATCAAGATTGATAGAACTGATATTCCTACATTGCAATAGCATTCATCAACCAAAACCTATTATTGCAATGGTATACATCTATAACAATCAACAATTAAAACTACAAATATAGGATACTGATATCATAAAGCGTTATGAGACACGTCATCTGCCACGTGTCGTGATCATGGAAATCGCTAATATTGAGCATCATCAAGATTAGATTATGGTTTTGAAGCAAGTTATTGAGCATCTTGGATTGATTGTCAAGTGTTGATTTTTATTTCAACACTTGACAGAATGAAAATCATAAATACGGTTGCAAAATGTGTTCCTCAGCCCCATAAAGTGGATCTTAACAATCCAGACAAGACCATCATTGTTCAAATTGCCAAGGTAGACATAATCTCAGCAGTTATTTACGGTTGCTAGCTTGTATTGCTTGTTGCTATTCTTTTTTTTCCTTGCCCTTTCTTTCTTTCTTTTTTTTGGGGGGGGTTGTGTTTGAAAGGTTTTAACCAACTCACTGCTATTTCTAGGCAATGCAGGAATATAACTAGTTTTATCCCCCAAAAGAAAGAGCTTCAGGCTTCATGCGTCAAGCGATGTGTATAATTATAGGATTTTCTTGCTAGCTGTTCATTTACAACTATTCTTTAGACTATATGCCTAGCATCTGCTACTAGATATTACATCTTGCATCAACACCCCGCATGTTAAAATCAAAATCGATTATTTTTTTCTTGAGCTTTTTCTGATTTTCTACCATCTGTGTCGAGTAAATTATGATTACCTGAAATTTCAGATGGTATTGTGGTACTAGGATGGCATCTCTAGCTCTACTATTATAATGCAAAGTCCCAAGGGGGTGTGTACCTAAAGGCCATCAATTAATGGCCTCCTTTATTGTAAAAGAATTTTAAAAAATAAGAAAAGCCCTCCAAACTACTCTTATGAAGTCACCCGCATCATCAACATATTTAAATATTTTTAACATTAAATTCATGTCCCCCCGCACAAACACACACACACACACATCTAGGCACCAACATCCATGGCTTGTTTCAATTTGAGTGGTATATATATTTAAATGACAGTATTTGTTCGATGCAGTATTAACTATATATTTACGTGCAAAATACTAGTGATGAATAACCCTAGAAAATTACTCTTTGTGAGAAAAAATAAACCACATAGGGTAAATGTGAACCAGGGTTGGAAGGATTGCTTGGATGCAAATGTCCTTGTTCTATGTAAACCCCCGCCCTGGCCAAAAAAAATGCAGTATTAAAGGATTGCAGTAGAACCTCATAGCTTGAACTAATTGTAACATATCCATTTCCTGTAATGCAGGTAACGGGGTAATGCATCATCAATATTTAGTCTTTGTTAAGCTAGATGGAACATTCAGTTGTCTATATCTTTTGGCAGGGAGTTATTAAACTAAAACTGGCATGGTGTTTCCATAAATTTGAATTTTAAGACAGAGCCTTGCTTTGATTGGGGGAAACAGAAGCGTTGCTTCATTTCCCGTCTTGGAATTTGAACAGAGCTTTTCTCTGATTGGGAGAAACAATGTTATTTAAATAATTTTTATTTTTTCTAAAAGCTATTTTGCCTTGCACATCTACATAGCATCTAGACCAATTGGGCATAAGCTCATGCGGTCAACTTTCCTCTTCAAAGTGAGAGGCCGCCGGTTCTATCGCATCCATTAAAAAAGAAGGATAAATAGCATCTAGACTCTTCTAAGTCCTCCCAGGTTGCCTTATTGGTAGAGTTGGCTTGAAATTTACAATGGTACCTCAAAAATTACTGTTTAGCAATTGTAGGTGAACCAGATGCATAGTTAACCACATACGGTTTTTTCTGGTTGCCCATTGATCGAGACTTCTTTTATGTTTTGCGGATTATACTGAATTAGGATTTATTCCTAGTTTGTATTTTCGTGATGTGCATATGAGTAGAAAAAATATAATGACGAGCAGGGACCCCTCATTTTCATGATGAACACATTTGATATGTTTGACACTTGCAGCAGTTCATTTAGTAACTGAATAATATAATATCTGGTAATCTGGATTTGTGCCTAATCAAGGATTTCCTTAGAAGATTCCATCATTACACTCTTTTGAATCGAATACTTCATCTGAGGGAAATTCAGGTTGCAACAAAATTTATTTCATGGATGAACCCCAGCCCCACCGTAACCCTAACCCCAGCCCCACCGTAACCCTAACCCCAGCCCCACCCCAGCAGCAGCCGAACCCCAACCCTAACCCTACCCCGACCCCGACCGCCACTGCCACCGCGACCCCTGCCCAACCCCAACTCGCGCGCGCAACCCAGACCCAGCCATGAACCCTAAGCCCAAAATAATCCAAACATGCTTTAATTTACCTCGAGATTTATACCTGAACGGCTGCTGGTGGGCTGGAGCGATGACGGTGGCGATTTGGCGACGAAACCGGCGGTGGCGACGATGGTGGCGACGAAACCAGCGGTGGCGACGACGGTGGCGACGGTAGCAACGACGGCGACGACGGTGGCGACGATTTGGGCTTTTTTCTCGTGCGCGATTCAGAGAGAGAGAAAAAGTGAGAGCAGGCGATCGATTTGGGCTTATGTTAAAACGATATTTACTTGCCCCTACGGACATAACCGTAGGTCTTTTGTTTGCGGCTCCGTAGGGGCAAACACCAAATTAAGAATTAATATTTTTATTCTTGGACGTCTGTGCCCGTAGGGGCAACCTTTTAGCCCTACGGATTAATCCGTAGGGCCAAGTTAAATCTGCCCCTATGGATTCCAATATCCGTAGGGGCAACCCCCTATTTTACTAGTGTGATACCTACTCACCCATGGTTAGCTCTCCCTCTCTTGAGTTAGTTTTCATTCTCATTTTGAGCTCATCTTCTTCCTCCTTAAAATGCTTGCTAGGGTTTGATAAATAGAGAGAGAAACATAGTGAGAAAACAAATTCTAAAGTCTACCCATTTCCTATTTCATTATCCTCTACTAGACTAGCACTATAGTTTAGGGTGTTTGCTTCACTAATTCTCTAGTTAGTGAAGTAGAAGCTTGAGTTCGTATTCTCTCGACGTAGATCATCTTCGGCCTCGAAGACTTCAAGCAAAACCGTTGCCCTCTTCTCATGGAGCCGTCCGAGAGTCCGAGAGCACAATGATCGCAGCGAAGGGACTACTACAAGGAGCATAAGAAGTGAAGGACCGATCTACAAAGGTTGTATTTCGTATTCACTTAAATGTAAATGTTATTTACTTGCATGTGTTACCCTAATTATCTAGCAAAGATCTTGTTTAGGGTTATTCGGCACGGCTAAAATTTTAATCGGACATGGTTGATGCCTTATAGAACCTTGTTAGAGTGCCGAGTAACCCAACAAGTGAATCCGCGGTGTTATTCTTTGTATCTACTCTCTGAATCTCAATCTCGTGGCGATCTACTATCTTCCGGATCAAATGATATCGCCTCAAGATGTGTCTGGACTTCTAATGAGACCTGGGTTCTTTGGCCAACACCATAGCCCTATTATTATCACAATACAATGGTATTGGATCAACAATGGTTGGAACTACTCTTAATTCCGCGATGAACTTCCTCATCCAGACGGCTTCCTTAGCAGCATCATTTGCAGCAATATACTCAGCTTCCATCGTGGAGTCTGCAACGGTATCCTGTTTGGAACTCTTCCAACTAACCACCCCTCCATTGATGGTAAATACAAACCATGAGATAGATTTGCTGCCATCCTTATCACTTTGGAAGCTGGAATCGGTAAAGGCTTCCATTTGGAGATCCCCATTACCATACACCAAGAAAAATTCTTTAGTCCTTCGCAAGTACTTAAGAATGTTCTTCACTGCTATCCAATATTTCTCCCCTGGGTTGGATTGATACCTGCTTACAACAGCTAGTGCATAAGCTACATCAGGGCGAGTACATGACATCGCATACATTATAGATCCTATGGCTGAAGCGTAGTGTATAATGCTCATGCGAGCTCTCTCTTCATCAGTCTTCAGACAGAAGTCCTTAGAAAGAGTAATTCCATGGCAAGTGGGCAAGGCACCACGGTTTGAATCTTTCATACTAAACCTTTTTAGGATAGTGTCAATGTACTTCGATTGGGACAATCCCAATATGCTCTTGGAACAATCTCTATAGATCCTTATGCCCAAAATGCACGAGGCATCACCCAGGTCCTTCATGGAGAACCTTTGCTATAAGAATAGTCTGACCGATTGTAGCATAGAAATATCATTTCCTATCAAGAGAATGTCATCCACGTACAATACGAGGAATGTGACAGTACTCCCTACAATCTTCTTATAAATGCATGGTTCATCTATATTTTTAACAAAATCAAACTCTTAGATTGTATCATCAAAATAGATGTTCCAGCTCTATGAAGCCTGCTTTAATCCATAAATAGATTTAAGGAATCTACATGCCTTCCCGCTGCTTCCACTATCAATGAAGCCCTCTTATCCATATAAACACATTCTTCTAAATCACCATTTAGAAATGCAGTTTTAACGTCCATCTACCAGATTTCATAGTCGTAGTGAGCAGCAATAGCAAGTAGGATCCGAATGGATTTAAACATTGCTACTGGAGAGAAAGTTTCATCATAGTCCAATCCCGGTCTTTGACGAAAACCTTTCGCTATAAGCCTTGATTTATAGGTCTCTACCTATCCATCTACACAAATCTTTCTCTTAAAGATCCATTTGCACCCTACGGGTTTTATCCCAGGAGGTGCAACGTCCAAAGTCCATACTTTGTTGGTGTACATGGACTTCATTTCGGATCTCATAGCATCCAGCCACTTTACTGAGTCACCACTCGTGATAGCTTGCTGAAAACTAGTAGGGTCATCATCATCCTTGATGCAATCTTCTCTATCACAATCAATGAGAAACCCATAGTATCTCTCTGGTGGGCTAGAAGTTCTACTGGATCTCCGGAGCGGATGAGGTTCCTGAAGTTCTACTATAACATCAGTTTCAACCTGTAGGGTTCCTAGGCACACTAATGAGGTCTCACAAGTGATCAAACATGCCCAATTCAAAAATTTCATGTGCCTACAAACCCTAATACGGATCGTTAACTAGATTTGTAGGCGATGAAAGCAAGTAAACGAATTTATTGCTAAAGGAAAGTGACTACAACCTTTGTAGATCCGGTTCTCCACCTCCATAGATCCGCTTTGATGTCCCTCCGCTGTAGTAATTGGAATCCTAGACTCTTGCGGTGGTTTCATCGGAGAAAGGATCGGACTAGGTCACCGACTTTGATGCCGAAGATGATCTACGTCGAGGCAACTCAAGATCAAACTCTAACTACACCAAGTCATGAAACTTGTGAAGAAAACACCTTATACTACTTGGCAAGTGGTAGAGGATGAAGAAATAGGAAGTGGGTTCACTTTAGAATTGGATTTCTCACTCTTTTTCTCAAGTTGCCATTGATGGAGGCAAGGTTTTCTTCTTTGTTGAAGAAGAAGAAGAAGAAGGAATATGATAAGTATATTCAAAATAGAAAATAAAATGAATACTTATCATATAGCAACCATGGTTAAGTGTAGAGACTAAACTAGGGTTAGGTTGAATGGTTAGGTTAAGGAAAAGAACAAGAATGGTCAAGCTTTCGACACTTCAAGAAGTTTCAACAAAACAACAAAATAAGCCACCATTCTTTCATTCCTTAAAATTAAATAAGTAAATGAATAAGTAAATAAAAACCCTAACCATTAACATAACCATGGTTTAATCATACACACAAACTCAAGATAGCATCTATCATCAAACATGATACAAACAAGTGTACAAAAGTATATCACATACACAACTTGTGAACTTCAAGTGAGAAAATACATTTAAAGTGAACCAATACTAGTTAATGCAAAGTAATAAATCAAATATATAATTATGCATCAAATCATTAAATCAATACTTGATTTAACGATCCGGTCATATCGCATATAACCGACTAATATCCAATGTATCGGCTTATCGAATCAATCCTTGATTCGATAACTAGGTTATATCGCATACAACCATTTGACACATTCATCACGAGAATGGAATACGGTATCACATACACGCATTATTCTCGGTCCCGCACATATCTTATATGCGCTCCTATTTCGTTTCGCTTGAGCCAGGAAACCTCTGTGTAGGACTCTAAAGACTCGTCAATACGCCGGCAGCAGGTGATGATCATATCAAACACCCACAAGCCGCAAGCGGTCTGCTAAACGTAACGGCCACCAGGGTATTGAGCGATCAGAAGATCGATGAGCAAGCCTACTCACACTCCTGTGAATCCAACCCGTAACACTTACCGTACAGTCCGGTCTGTTCGTCTGATATGTCGCATATCTCGCCTAGGGGTGGTAAACGTCAGACCCCAATAGCTTGATAAGTCATGCTGACGTGAGGTCCATAAAAATCGTGAAACTACTGATAACTCTTACCAGTATGTCACTGCAACCCTGGCCAGGGATTTTCTGTTATGGCCAGTCGAGCATAGTGCAACATCAACCCCCAATACCGGGAGAGACGAATCCCCTCCTATCGCTCATTGCCTCCATGTGAATCGGGACTGTACCCAAAAACCACCTGTTTGCACGACTCAGTAGAGCCGTGGTAGGGTGGAAATCAAAGCACAGTGGGAGACACACAAGACTCTATGACGATCTCGGGTCAACAGACTAAGCTGTACCAGTGTCACCAGAGAACTGCCATCTGACGTGAGGTATAATACCATCTGGGAGTTCTCGGCGAGTCCGTTCAGTGTACCCAGTCTCCACTGAGCACCCGCATACCATCTCTGATGTCAAACACCAATGGATATAGGATCATCCATCGCCCATCACATGGGTCGAGAAGATATACGCTAGTCTACTCTGGAATATCGATGCCCCGTCTCCATATTCCCACGACTAGGAACATTGAAGGATATACTCATGGACTACCCAGGCCCCACTAGTATGATCTGCATCATAGTCCTGGAAGTCGAGTACACATCCTAAGGACTTTATCAACATGTAACAGAGAGACAGAAAGTATACATGTTAAGATAAAGAGCAACCAGATAGCGTACTATCATGTCGAGCAAGAAAGTCCTACCTATATATGTCCCAGCATCCACTACAATATACATCCAATGTACAGTAATGGCCTCTAAGGCGTACATATAACTAACAATCTCCCACTTGCAATAGGGCCATCTGTAGCAGCGGTTGTAGTATCTAATACTCAACCATCCCCTAAAAGTCTCTCTTTGGGAAAAGGCCTTCGTGAGTGGATCCGCCGTATTGTCCTCTGAGTCTACTCTCCTAACCTCGATCACCCTGGAGATCAACTATCTCCATGATCAGGTGATACTGCCTCAGAATATGTCTGGGTCACTGATGGGATCAGGGTTCCTTGGCCAAAGCCACACTTCCATTATCATACAATGGTAGGAACCTAGTTCATTTTATGAACCAATATACACCCAAACTCCCTCTTTGGTAGTATCTTTAATAGCGATGTTACCAGCCTTTATCGTCTAGTTTGCCACGGTATCTGGCTTGGAACTCTTCCAACATACCGTCCCTTTACTGAGGGTAAAGACAGTGCCTGTGACTGACATTCTGTCGTCTTTATCACCCTGGAACCCTTCCAGTGATTCTCCCCAGGATCGATTGATACCATCTCACTACATCTAGTGAGAATCCTAGCATCCAATTACATCTATCTCATAGATGAAAACTCAGGATTTAGGAGGTATCACTTTGATCCTATTGGAGAATCCTTGTGATAAGCGGAGATTGACCGTGTAGGGTTCCTAGGCACACTAAGGAGGTCTCACAAGGCATCAACCATGCCAATTTCAAATTTTACGGGTGCCGAGAAACCCTAATACGGATCGTTAACTAGATATATAGGCGACAAATAAAACTAGTTAACAACTTAACTACAAGAACAGAAATACAACCTTTGTAGATCCGGTCCTCCACCTCCATAGCTCCGCAATGAAGTCTCCTCGCTGTCCAAATCGAATCCCGGACTCTAGCGTCGGCTTCATCGGAGAAATGGGCTGGCCAGGTCATCGACTACGATGCCGAAGATGATCTACGTCGAGGCATCATAAGATCAAGCTCCCACTTCACCAAGTCATGAAACTTGTGAAGAAAACACCCTACACTACTTGGCAAGAGGTAGAGGATGAAGAAACAGGAAGTGGGTTCACTTTAGAATTGGATTTCTCACTCATTTGCTCAAGTTGCTATTGATGGAGCAAGGTTTCTTCATGAAGAAGAAGAAGAGGAAGAAGATGATAAGTGTTATGATAAGTATTTTCTAAAAAGAATATAATATGAATACTTATCATATACCAGAGAATAAACCATGGTTAGATTGAAGGGTTAGGGTTAAGCATCAAGACAAAATGGTCACTTGGTCAAAGCTTCATGAAGCTTCAATAACAAACAAAGAAAGCCACCATTTTCCCTTTTTCATTTCCAAAATAAAAATAAATAAATAAATGAATAAGAAAATGAAAACCCTAACCAATATACAAACATGGTTTAATATTCACACAAACCCTAGTGAGCATGTATCATCAAACATGATACAATCAAGTGCACAAAAAGTATATCACATATACAATGTGCACATCCGAGCGAGAAAATCCATTTAAAAGTGAACCGATACTAGTTAATACAAAGTAATATATCAAATATATAATTATACATTAAATCATTAAATCAACACTTGATTTAATGATCCGGTCATATCGCATATAACCGACTAGTATCAACAGTAACAACTTGTCGAATCAACACTTGATCCGATAACCCGGCTATACCGCATATAACCGATCAATGTTACAAATCGCGAGAATCAAATACAGTATCACATACTGGTATTATTCTCGGTCCCACACATATCTCATATGCGCTCCTATTTCGTTTCGCTTGAGCCAGGAAACCTCTGTGTAGGACTCTAAAGACTCGTCAATACGCCGGCAGCAGGTGATGATCATATCAAGCACCCATAAGCTGCAAGAGGTCTGCTAAACGTAACGGCCACCCGGGTATTGAGCGATCAGAAGATCGACGAGCAAGCCCGCTCACACTCGTGTGAATCCAACCAGTAACACTTACCATACAGTCCGGTCTGATCGTCTGATATGCCGCATATCTCGCCCAGGGGTGGTAAACGTCAGACTCCAGTAGCTCGATAAGTCGTGTCGATATGAGGTCTATAACAGTTCGAGAAACTACAGGTAACACTTACCAGTAAATCTCAGCAACCCTGGCCAGGGATTTCCGTTTATAGCCAATCGAACACAGCGCAACATCAACCCCCTATACCGAGAGAGACGAATCCCCTCCTATCGCTCATTGTCTCCATGTGATTCGGGACTGTACCCAAAAACCACCGTTTTGCACGCCCTCTTGGACGTGGTAAGGTGGAAATCAAAGCACAGTGGGAACCACACAAGACTCTATGACGATCTCGGATCAACAGACTACTCTGTACCAGTGTCACCATAGAACTGCCATCTGACGTAAGGTATAATACCATCTGGGAGTTCTCGGCGAGTCCGTCCAGTGTACCCAGTCTCCACTGAGCACCCGTACATCATCTCTGATGTCAAACACCAATGGATATGGGATCATCCATCGCCCATCTGTATGGGTCGAAAAGGTATACGCTAGTCTACACTGGTATATCGATGCCCCGTCTCGATACACCCACGACTAGGGACATTGAAGGATGTACTTATGGACAACCATATCCCCACTAGTATGATCTGCATCATAGTCCAGGTAGTCAAGTACACATCCTAAGGGCTTTACCAACATGTAACAGAGAGACAATCAGTATACACGTTAAGGTAAAGAGTAACCAGATAGCATACTATCATGTCGAGCAAGAAAGTCCTCCCTATATATGTCCCAGCATCCACTACAATATACATCCTATGTATAGTTATGGCCTCTAGGGCATACATATAACTAACAATCTCCCACTTGCACTAGGGCCATCTGTAGCAGTGGTTGCAGTATCTCATACTCAACCATCCCATAAAAGTCTCTCTCTAGGAAAAGGCCTTTGTGAGTGGATCCGCCGTGTTGACCTCTGAGTCTACTCTCCTAACCTTGATCCCCTGGAGATCAACCATCTCCATGATCAGGTGATACTGCCTTAGAATATGTCTGGATCACTCATGGGACGGGTGTTCCTTGGCATAAGCCACAACTCCATTGTCACACAATGGGAGGAACTAAGTTCATCTCATGAACAAATATACATCCAGACTGCCTCTTTGGTAGCATCTTAAGTAGCGATGTATCCTGCCTTTATCGTCTAGTATGCCACGGTATCTAGCTTGGAACTCTTCCAACATACCGTCCCTTTACTGAGGGTAAAGACAATGCCTGTGATTGACATTCAGTCATCTTTATCACCCTGGAACCCTTCTAGTGATTCTCCCCAGGATCGGTTGATACCATCTCACTACAACTAGTGAGAATCCTAACATCCAATTAGATCTATCTCATAGATCCAAAACCCAGGATTTAGGAGGTATCAGTTTGATCTTATGTGGAGAATCCTTGTGATAAGCGGAGATTGACTGAGCATAGCATAGGAAACTCCTTCCCTATCAAGAGTATGTCATCCACGTACTCTACGAGGATCGTCACCATACTCCCTACTACCTTTTTGTTTATACAAGGTTCATCTACCATTTTGATGATGTCAAACTCTTTGACTAAATCATCAAAACAGATGTTCCAACTCCGCGATACCTGCTTTATCATATAAAGCATCTTGCACACGTTTCTGCTGCTCCCACTGTCTATGAAGCCCTCTGGCTGTGTACTTATAGACGCTCTCTTCCAAAACATCATTTAGAAAAGATGTCATGACACCCAACCACCAGATATCGTAGTCATGGTATGTAGCCGTGGCAAGTAGGATCTGGATGGACTTAATCATAGCCACTTGAAAAGGTTTCATCATTATCCATGCCTGGTCGATGACGAAAACCTTTAACAAGTCTAGCTTTGAAAGTCTCAACTTTTCCATCTACACCAAGTAATCTTTTCAAGATATACTTGCTCCTGATGGGGATTTAACTCTTCAGATATAGCACCCAAAGTCCATACTTTGTTGGTGTATAAGGATTCCATCTCAGATCACTAAGCATCCAGCCATTCTCACAGAGTCACACTCCTGATGGCCAGCTCGAAACTAGTTGGGTAATCATCTCATGATGCATTCCTCGCTCCCACTGTCATAGAGGAACCGAAGTATCTCTCAGGTGGGTGAGGAACCCTACTAGATCGGCGGAGAGGCTGAGGTTCGTTGGTAACTATTGAATCCTTTGGTTCTATCAAATCATCTGCTGTAGTTTGCATAGCTGGAACTTTTCCAGTTGTACATAACAGATCTTGCCTCGAGTTTGTCCGGATTTTGCTTTTAGACATAGGCCGGTCAACCCCAAATCTTAACTAGCTTAAGACATGGGCTCTTCCCTTTCCATATCACATATGAAGTGGTAGGCAACTGATTTGATTTGAACCCTATTCAATAGGTATGCAGCTTCTCAAGTGCATAACTCCCTAAAAGGAAACAGGTAACTCAGTAGTACTCATCATAGAGCACACCTTATCATATAGGGTGTAATTGCTCCGCCCTGATATACCATCGTGCTATGGTGTATACGGAGGAGTAATGCTGAGAGAGAATCACATTCTCCTTTAGAATAGTCCAGGAATTCCGTGCTCAAGTATTCTCCTCCTTGATCACATCAAAGGACATAATACTTATACCCGTATTTTGGTTCTCTACTTCTAACTTATATTCTGTGAATATCTCAAAAGGTTCGGACTTGTGTTTCAACAGGAACATATGTCTGAATCTAAAGAGATCATCAGAGAATGTAATGAAGTACAAAGAACCGGTCTTGGCATGTGTAGACAGGGGACCTACATACATCAACATGTATCATCCCAAGAGTTCACTGACTCTTTCTCTGTTTCCAGTAAACGGAGCTATGGTCATCTTATCTCTGTGACATGACTGGAAAGTTTCACAAGATGTAAATTCAAACTGATTTAAATATGCATCTATATGTAACTTCAGCTAGTCGGGTCGCATTGATATGACCCAGTCTACAATGCCTCAAATAGGATTCGTTCATTTCTGAACTCTTCCTCTTGTGTGTGTTCCGTATACTAAAGAACTGTAGTTTGATTTAGAACATCAATGCTTTTAGATAACGTGCCTGAACCGATCAACTTTTGATATAGGAAATGTTCAAAACATTTTCCAACAATACAAAATTTTATCATTTCTTTACTAATAAAGAGAGTGATATTATTTTGTATATCAGGTTCGGTATCTAATAACATTCGTTCAGAATCAATGTATTTGGAATACAGGGTGACAGTGACCAACAGACTTGGCTGCAACACTTGTCCCGTTTTCTGCCTCATGAAACTTATCACCCGTTCTCAGTTTTCTACCTTTTTGCAGCACTATGTAACAGATTACATATCTGGGATCCTGATTCGGTATTATATACCCGGGATGCGGAGGATACTGAGAAACAGTTCTTTGTAATGAACACACCCGAAGATGATGCATCAGCATGCACTCTCTTCGTTTGGGCGGCATGGGAATTCTGGCATTCCCCAATTTCCTGCTCTATCTTATAATAATTATAAGTTGGAGCGGGACCAACGTTCCCCAGCTCAGTATAATAAGCGGGTTCGGTCAATATTATCTTGATTAAGGCGTGATATGGTCGCTACCAGGAGAGAGAGAGAAGAAAACACTCAGCGTGCGCTCTTGCAAGAATAGATTGGTTATTATTTTATCTAATCAGGATGGCTCCCACTGCTTTTTATCAAATCTTCCTTCAAACCCTAAAAGGAAAGACTAGCCGGGATTAATTACACACTACAAGTTCGCCAATCTTTCAGCCAGGCCAGTGTCGGTACTTTGAGGGAGGTCCCACGTGCTTTCGCACGAACCTAATTAATGTAAACCTCATTTTCCTAGAGGCGTAACCTCGTTAACACCTTTCTAGACACCTACTTGATCGGCTAATTGTAATGTATAAAACTCTCCCAGGAGTAACTCTTACTCGCAGCGGGTATCGGGATCCAACTATCTCATAGAAGGTATGCAATCTCATTGCAAATTTCAACACTTGAAATTCCCGATAATATTTTGCCCCAAACGATCTATGACCTTAACAAGGTCAACAAATCATAGATCGCAAGTCAATTTCAACCCGTCATTTCTTGATTGAATCAAACCCACCTACACGACCCTTGACAGGGTCAACAAGGCCGCAGGACTACCCTAACCCAATATGCATCATATGCATAAGCAGATAAATACTGGTTAGCTACCGCACACTGCGCCTTGACAAGGTCAACAAACGCAGCACGAATACTAAACAGGACTTATCTGAAATGACGGAGGGCTACGACAGGTTTTTCTGAAAACCTATTGCGTAATGAACTTGATATCGTTGTAGAATCAAATGAATTTTGAAATGGATTGTTTTTGAGGCTTTTCTAGTTTTGCTAAAGGAGTCACTCCCGGTGAAGGGATCGTCGGTCTTTTCCTCATCGAATAAGGTGTAGGATATATCATATATACCGCTGTGCAAAGCAAAAACTCTTAAAAGCAATCAAAAGACAAACCGAGTGTGTAGCATCTGCCAGTTATTGCTAAAGGAGTCACTCCCTGTGAAGGGATCTCGGTCCTTTCCCTATCGAATAAGGTGCGGGATATATCAAATATACCGCTGTGCAAAGCAAGAACTGTAGCTACCTGTTTTATTTTTGAAATTCGATTCTACAACATCTTTAGGTTTCTTTTATTTTATTAATCACATTAATGAAGTCCCATCATTTAATCACCTAAACATCACAGATAAATACGACGTACACTTATGCCATCCGCATTCGCCTCGATGTCCCCTCGTGCACCGTTAGGTTAGGTAACTAACGGCAGAGCAGGCCAGGGCTAGCGCGGGTGTAAAACATAAGTAACATCTATATAATATATCATATATACTATATACAGTATCCATCACTGAACATATCACATGATCACATCACAGATATAGCAGCAGAAGAAATATATGAAATATTGGATATACTAGGATGTCCGTGTTTTCAATACGAGCCAGTATAAAACACGGATTCCACGGTCGCGATGAATAGCCAAACCCACACCCCTAGACCCCTACGAGAGCGGCAAGCAACCCTACCAATTTTGGAGTTAGGAGACCCGAACACGACTTCTCGAGTTGGTCTCCCACTGGACTCCAGTACCCGGTTACATGTGCTCCCCTCCTTGGGTCTATCCTAGTGCGGAAAAGTAAATAATATACAAACGGTGACATCTTCCGCAACCTGGAAGTGCCCCAATAAAAGAATATTACATACAAGTTTTTACATGAATGAAAATGAAAAACACTCATCTCACATAAAAACCCCCGGCTATTCAAACACGACGATCCAATATAACATATCCAGCAACACATAACATCACATGTCATCAACGTAAGTAAATATACGCATCCCAATTGTCGTTGACATATAGCAACGAAACCGGCGATATCACATATTACACTTACGGTCACAGAAAAGAAAGTGTAAAACTACAACAGTTGGAATCCGCAACCTCCATAGACATCGCATGCCTAATCAAATGAATACCTTAGACATCACATGCCTAACAATTATAAACCCCACATTTTAGTCTCAAAATCGAAAACACTTTTCCATATTAAGTCGGGCAATTCAACAAGATTCCCAACATCCTGATCGAATGCTCGTCGCAAACTTTAGTAGGCGGCCGCACCCCCGACGCCGTCGACGAAGTGCACCAAGGCGGAACACCGCTACCGCTAGCACCCGAACGGATGCTTTCGGCGACGGGGTTCTCCTACAGTCACTTGGTCGGGATTATGGAGTGAGGTTGTCTATTAAGTTTACCTGGCGAGTATCCGCGTACGCTACGTGATTGCGACGGACTTTTGATCACATCAAAATTCCGTGGCTACCGATCAAGTGAGACTAAAATGCTATGTTTATAACATTCATTCAGTTATCTCATAACTGCTTGTGAATTCCAATTATTGTATCACAATCCGGATAAACAGAAAATGTTAAACTTTCCGATCGAACATTCGAACACCCAAGTTTTCCCGAAACAGATCAACACATGAAATAGGTTTTAAAAACATTCAGTTCATGCCTCAGTAGCAACGGTCCAGCCGTAAAAGGGTCAAGCCAACGCCTCACATGTGGCACGCCGTACTGCCCCAAACCCTAAGGTTCAAAGGGCAGTTCAAGACGGTCACATAATCGAGTTAAAGTTTGTTGTCTTCTAGAGGGACCATCGCGTTACTTGCACTACTTAGAACGTCATTAAACCTCGGAAAAATCCAACACTTGGAAATTTTCCGGCAGGGGAAAAGGTGGGTATTTATATCCGGTCGAACTTTTTAACATATTCTAAAATATCCGGAAATCCACATAGACAAAATTAGACAATCCGATCGAAAAACCGAGTCCCCAAAACAACCCAGAAAATTCAACTCTTGAATAAATTTTAAAAAATCCCAGGAAAACCAGCATTGCAAAGTAGGAGTTACTGTGCAAAATTCAATGCACAAGGAGACATTTCGGCCGCGGAACCGCCGCACAAGCCATGCTTGTGCCGCGGAACCGCGGCGGTTTGATGGATTCAGGATGTCGAATTTCACAGTAACCCTTACAATCTCCTGCTGAATTTTCTGCATATTTTTAATCCTCAAAAATCCCTGTTTTTGAAAAAAGTACAGAGAGCATGTTTGTATTAGGGTTTCGGTTCGATCGGACTTCAAACGTCGTCTACGCATCGCCTAAGGCTCTAGCTAGGCTCTGATACCACTGTAGGGTTCCTAGGCACACTAAGGAGGTCTCACAAGGTATCAACCATGCCAATTTCAAATTTTACGGGTGCCGAGAAACCCTAATACGGATCGTTAACTAGATATATAGGCGACAAATGAAACTAGTTAACAACTTAACTACAAGAACGGAAATACAACCTTTGTAGATCTGTTCCTCCACCTCCATAGCTCCGCAATGAAGTCTCTTCGCTTTCCAAATCGAATCCCGGACTCTAGCATCGGCTTCATCGGAGAAATGGGCGGGCTAGGTCATCGACTACGATGCCGAAGATGATCTACGTCGAGGCATCATAAGATCAAGCTCCCACTTCACCAAGTCATGAAACTTGTGAAGAAAACACCCTATACTACTTGGCAAGAGGTAGAGGATGAAGAAATAGGAAGTGGGTTCACTTTAGAATTGGATTTCTCACTCATTTGCTCAAGTTGCCATTGACGGAGCAAGGTTTCTTCATGAAGAAGAAGAAGAGGAAGAAGATGATAAGTGTTATGATAAGTATTTTCTAAAAATAATATAATATGAATACTTATCATATACCAACCATAGTTTGGTGTAGAGAATAAACCATGGTTAGATTGAAGGGTTAGGGTTAAGCATCAAGACAAAATGGTCACTTGGTCAAAGCTTCATGAAGCTTCAATAACAAACAAAGAAAGCCACCATTTTCCCTTTTTCATTTCCAAAATAAAAATAAATAAATAAATAAATAAATGAATAAGAAAATGAAAACCCTAACCAATATACAACCATGGTTTAATCTTCACACAAACCCTAGTGAGCATGTATCATCAAACATGATACAATCAAGTGCACAAAAAGTATATCACATATACAATGTGCACATCCGAGCGAGAAAATCCATTTAAAAGTGAACCGATACTAGTTAATACACAGTAATATATCAAATATATAATTATACATTAAATCATTAAATCAACACTTGATTTAATGATCCGGTCATATCGCATATAACCGACTAGTATCAACAGTAACAACTTGTCGAATCAACACTTGATCCGATAACCCGGCTATACCGCATATAACCGATCAATATTACAAATCGCGAGAATCAAATACAGTATCATATACAGGTATTATTCTCGGTCCCGCACATATCTCATATGCGCTCTTATTTCAATTCGCTTGAGCCAGGAAACCTCTGTGTAGGACTCTAAAGACTCGTCAATACGCCGGCAGTAGGTGATGATCATATCAAGCACCCACAAGCCGCAAGCGGTCTGCTAAACGTAACGGCCACCCGGGTATTGAGCGATCAGAAGATCGACGAGCAAGCCCGCTCACACTCCTGTGAATCCAACCAGTAACACTTACCGTACAGTCCGGTCTGATCGTCTGATATGCCGCATATCTCGCCTAGGGGTGGTAAACGTCAGACCCCAGTAGCTCGATAAGTCGTGTCGATATGAGGTCTATAACAGTTCGAGAAACTACAGGTAACACTTACCAGTAAATCTCAGCAACCCTGGCTAGGGATTTCCGGTTATAGCCAATCGAACACAGCGCAACATCAACCCCCTATACCGGGAGAGACGAATCCCCACCTATCGCTCATTGTCTCCATGTGATTCGGGACTGTACCTAAAAACCACCGTTTTGCACGCCCTCTTGGACGTGGTAAGGTGGAAATCAAAGCACAGTGGGAACCACACAAGACTCTATGACGATCTCGGGTCAACAGACTACTCTGTACCAGTGTCACCATAGAACTGCCATCTGACGTAAGGTATAATACCATCTGGGAGTTCTCGGCGAGTCCGTCCAGTGTACCCAGTCTCCACTGAGCACCCGTACATCATCTCTGATGTCAAACACCAATGGATATGGGATCATCCATCGCCCATCTGTATGGGTCGAGAAGGTATACGCTAGTCTACACTGGTATATCGATGCCCCGTCTCGATACACCCATGACTAGGGACATTGAAGGTTGTACTTATGGACTACCATATCCCCACTAGTATGATCTGCATCATAGTCCAGGTAGTCAAGTACACATCCTAAGGGCTTTACCAACATGTAACAGAGAGACAATCAGTATACACGTTAAGGTAAAGAGTAACCAGATAGCATACTATCATGTCGAGCAAGAAAGTCCTCCCTATATATGTCCCAGCATCCACTACAATATACATCCTATGTATAGTAATGGCCTCTAGGGCATACATATAACTAACAGACCGTGCGTAGCATAGGAAACTCTTTTCTTATCAAGAGTATGTTGTCTACGTACAATACAAGGATGACCACCTTACTTTCTACTACCTTTTTGTATATACAAGGTTCATCTACCATTTTGATGAAGTCAAACACTTCGACTACAACATCAAAACAGACGTTCCAACTCCGCGATACCTGCTTTATTCTGTAAAGCAACTTTCACACGTTTCCGCTGCTCCCACTGTTTACGAAGCCCTCTGGCTGTGTTCTTATAGACGTTCTCTTCTAAATCATTATTTAGAAAAGTAGTCATGGCACCCAACCGCCAGATATTGTAGTAATGGTATGTAGCCGTGGCAAGTAGGATCCGGATGGACTTAAGCATAGCCACTGGAAAAGGTATCATCATTATCCACGCCTGGTCGATGACGAAAACCTTTAACAAGTCTAGTTTTGAAAGTCTCAACTTTTCCATCTACACCAAGTAATCTTCTCAAGATATACTTGCTCCTGATGGGGATTTAACCCTTCAGATATAGCAACCAAAGTCCATACTTTGTTGGTGTAAATGGATTCCATCTCAGATCGCTAAGCATCCAGCCATTCTTACAGAGTCCCTACTCTTGATGACCTGCTCGAATCTAGTTGGGTCATCATCTCATGATGCAGTCCTCGCTCCCACTGTCATCAAGAAACCGAAGTATCTCTTAGGCAGGTGAGGAACCCTACTAGATCGGCGGAGAGGCTTGAGGTTCGTTGGGGACTATAGAATCCTTTGGTCCAGTCAAATCAGCTGCAGTTTTGTATAGCTGGAACCTTTCCAGTTCTACAGAACTGACCTTGCCTCGATTTTGTCTGGATTTTGCTTTTGACATAGGCCGGACAATCCCAAATCTTAACTTATTTAAGAGATAGGCTCTTCCCATACCATATCTTATATGGAGTGGTAGGCTCTGATTTGATTCGAACCCTATTCAATAGGTATGCAACTTCATAAGTGCATAACTTCCTAAAAGGAAATAGGAAACTCAGTAGTACTCATCATAGAGCACACCATATCATATAGGGTGTGATTGCTCCGCCCCGATATACCATCGTGCTATGGTGTATACGGAGGAGTAATGCTGAGAGAGAATCTCATTCTCCTTTAGAATAGTCCAGGAATTCTATGCACAAGTATTCTCCTCCCTGATCTCATCATAGGATATAATACTTATACCCGGTTTTTGGTTCTCTACTTCTAACTTATATTCTGTGAATATCTCAAAAGCTTCGGGCCTATGTTTCAACAAGAACATATGTCTGAATCTTGAGAGATCATCAGAGAACGTAATGAAGTACAAAGAACCGGTCCTGGCATGTGTACACATGAGACCTTACATACATCATCATGTATCAGTCCCAAGAGTTTACTAACTCTTTCTCTGTTTCCTATAAACAGAGCTATGGTCATCTTAATTTTGTGACATGACTGGCAAGTTTCACAAGATGCAAATTCAAACTGATTTAAATATACATCTAAAATGTAACTTCAGCTAGTCGGGTCGCATTGATATGACCTAGTCTATAATGCCTCAAGAAGGATTCGTTCATTTCTGAACTTTTCCTCTTGTGTGTGTTCTGTATACTAGGAACTGTAGTTTGATTTAGAACATCAATGCTTTTAGATAACGTGCCTGAACCGATCAACTTTTGATATAGGAAATGTTCAAAACATTATCCAACAATACAAAATTTTATCATTTCTTTACTTATAAAGAGACTGATATGATTTTGTATATCAGGTTCGGTATCTAATAACATTCATTCAGAATCAATGTACTGGTAATACAGGGTGACAGTGACCAACAGACTTGGCTGCAACACTTGCCCCGTTTTCTGTCTCATGAAACGTATCACCCGTTCTCAGTTTTCTACCTTTTTGTAGCCCTATGTAACAGATTACATATCAGGGATCCTGATCCGGTATCAAATACCCAGGATTCAGAAGATACTGGGAAACAGTTCTTTAGAATGAACACACCCGAAGGAGATGCATCTCATGCACTTTCTTCGTTTGGGCGGCATTGGAATCCTGGTATTCCCCCATTTCCGGCTCTGCCTTATAACAATTATAAGTTGGAGCGGGACCAACGTTCCCCAGCTCAGTATAACAAGCGGGTTCGATCAATATATCCATATTATTATCTTGATTAAGGCGTGATATGGTCGCTACCTGGAGAGAGAGAGAAGAAAACACTCAGCGTGCGCTCTTGCAAGATCAGATTGGTTATATATTTTATCTAATCAGGATGGCTTCCACTGTTTTTATCAAATCTTCCTTCAAACCTCAAAAGGAAAGACTAGCCGGGATTAACTACACTCTACAAGTTCGCCAATCTTTCAGCCAGGCCAGTGTCAGTACTTTGAGGGATGTTCCCCGTGCTTTCGCACGGACCTAATTACAGTAAACCTCGTTTTCCCAGAGGTGTAACCCCGTTGACACCTTTCTAGACACCTACTTGATCGGCTAATTGCAAAGTGCAAAACTCTCCCAGGAGTAACAATTACTCGCAGTGGGTATCGGGATCCAACTATCATATAGAAGGTATGCAATCTCATTGCAAATTTCAACACTTGAAACTCCCGATAATGGTTTTTACCCCTAGCACCTATGACCATGGCTAAGGTCAACAAATCATAGGTACTAGTCAAATTCTACCCGTCATTTCATGATTAATTAGACCCACCGACATGACCCTTGGCTAAGGTCAACAAAGCCACATGACTGCCCTAACTAATCGCATCATATGCTGTGTAGGAAGACATCACTTAGCTACCGCACACTACGCCTCGGCTATGGTCGACAAACGTAGCACGAATACTAAATACTCTACTTTCTAAAATGACGGAGGGTTGCAAATGGTTTTTAAGAAAACCTTTAATGCTTTGAACTTGATCTCGTTGCGGAATCAAATGGTTTTTAAATGAAATGTTTTTGAGGCTTTTCTAGTTTTGCTAAAGGGGTCACTCCCGGTGAAGGGATCGTCGGCCCTTTCCTCGTCGAATGAGGTGCGGGATATATCGTATAAATCACTGTGCAAAGCAGAAACTATAAAAGCAATCAAAAGACAAACCAAGTGTGTAGCATGTGCCAGTTATTGCTAAAGGAGTCACTCCCGGTGAAGGGATCTCGGTCCTTTCCTCATCGAATAAGATGCAGGATGTTCTACAAATGAACACCGTGATGCAAAGCAAGAACTGTAGCTACCTGTTTTATTTTTGAAATTCGATTCCACAACATCAATTAGGTTTATTTTCTTTCATTAATCTCATTAATGAATATCCCATCATTTAATTCATCCTAAACATTACAGATAAATATAACGTACGCTTATGCCATCCGCATTCGCCTCGATGTCCCGTCTGCACCGTTAGGTTAGGTAACTAACGCCAGAGCGAGGCAGGGCTAGCGCGGGTGTAAAACATAAGCAACGTCTATATAATATATCATATATACTATATATAATATCTATCTGAACAAATCACATGATCACATCATAGATAACGCAGCAGAAAATATCATATGAAATATTGGATATACTAGGACGTCCGTGTTTTCAATACGAGCCAGTATAAAACACGGATTCCACGGTCGCGATGAATAGCCAAACCCACACCCTAGACCCCTACGAGAGCAGCAAGCAACCCTACCAATTCTAGGGTTAGGAGACCCGGACTCGACTCCTCGAGATGGTCTCCCACTGGACCCTAGAACCCGGTTACTTGTGCTCCTCTCCTTGGGTCTATCCAAATGCGGAAAAGTAAATAATATACAAATGGTGACATCATCCGCAACCTGGAAGTGCCCCAATAAAAGAGTATTACATATAAGTTTTTACATGAATGAAAATGAAAAACACCCATCTCACATAAAAAAAACCCGGCTATTCAAACACGACGATCCAATATAACATATCCAGCAACACATAACATCACATGTCATCAACGTAAGTAAATATGCGCATCCCAATTGTCGTTGACATATAGCAACGAAACCAACGATATCACATATTACACTTACGGTCATAGAAAAGAAAGTGTAAAACTACAACAATTGGAATCCGCAACCGCTTTAGACATCGCATGCCTAATCAAACGAATTTCTTAGACATCGCATGCCTAATAATTATAAACCCCGCATTTTAGTCTCATTATCGAAAACACTTTTCAATATCAAGTCGGGGAATTCAACAGGATTCCCGACATTCTGATCGAATGCTCGTCGCAAACTTTAGTAGGAGGCCGCACCCCTGATACCGTCGACGAAGTGCACCAAGGCGGAACACCGCTGCCGCGAGCACCCAAACGGATGCTTTCGGCGACGGGGTTCTCCTACAGTCACTTGGTCGGGGCTATGGAGTGAGGCTGTCTATTAAGTTTACCGGTGAGTATCCGCGTTCACAACGTGATTGCAATGGACTTTTGATCATATCAAAATCCCGTGGCAACCGATCAAGTGAGACTAAACTGCTATGTTTATAATATTCATATTAGTTATCTCATAACTACTTGTGAATTCCAAGTATTGTATTACATTCCGGATAAATAGAAAATGTTAAACTTTCCGATCGAACAATCGAACACCCAAGTTTTCCCGATACAGCTCAACACATGAAATAAGTTTAAAAACATTCAGTTCATGCCTCAGTACCAACGGTCCAGCCGTAGAAGGTTCAAGCCAACGCCTCACATGTGGCACGCCGTACTGCCTCAAACCCGAAGGTTCAAAGGGCAGTTCAAGACGGTCACATAATCGAGTTAAGGTTTGTTGTCTTCTAGAGGGACCATCGCGTTACTTGCACTACTTAGAACGTCATTAAACTACGGAAAAATCCAACAGTTGGAAATTTTCCGACAAGGGAAAAAAATGGGTATTTATATCCGGTCGAACTTTTTAACACATTCTAAAATTACCCGGATAAAACACACAGACAGAATTAGACAATCCGATCGAAACACCGAGTCTCCAATACAACCCAGAAAACACAACTCTTGAGTCAGATTTAAAAATTCTCAGAAAATACAGTAACAAAATATAAGAATTACTGTGCAGAAATAATTGTCTGAAGAGACCAAGTGGCCGCGGAACCGCCGCATTAGGCATGCTAATGCCGCGGTTCCGCCGCGCTATTATCGATTCAGGTGCTCGGGCTTCACAGTAATTCTTAGAAATTCCTGCTTAGTTTTCTGCATATTTTTAATTCTAAAAAATCCCCGTTTTCAAAAAATGTACAGAGAGCAACTTTGAATTAGGGTTTCGGTTCGATCGGACTTCTAATTCCGTCTACGCATCGTCTAAGGCTCTAGCTAGGCTCTGATACCACTGTAGGGTTCCTAGGCACATAAATGAGGTATCACAAGTGATCAAACATGACCAATTCAAAAATTTCATGTGCCTACAAACCCTAATACGGATCGTTAACTAGATTTATAGGCGATGCAAGCAAGTAAACGAATTTATTGCTAAAGGAAAGTGGCCACAACCTTTGTAGATCCGGTTCTCCACCTCCATAGCTCCGCTTTGACGTCCCTCCACTGTAGCAATCGGAATCCTAGACTCTTGCGGTGGTTTCATCGGAGAAAGGATCGGGTTAGGTTGCCGACTTCGATACCGAAGATGATCTACGTCGAGGCAACTCAAGATCAAACTCCAACTTCACCAAGTCATGAAACTTGTGAAGAAAATACCCTATACTACTTGGCAAGTGGTAGAGGATGAAGAAATTGGAAGTGGGTTCACTTTAGAATTGGATTTCTCACTCTTTTTCTCAAGTTGCCGTTGATGGAGGCAATGTTTTCTTCTTTGTTGAAGAAGAAGAAGAAGAAGAAGAAGAAGGAATATGATAAGTATATTCAAAATAGAAAATAAAATGAATACTTATCATATAGCAACCATGGTTAAGTGTAGAGACTAAACTAGGGTTAGGTTGAATGGTTAGGTTAAGGAAAAGAACAAGAATGGTCAAGCTTTCAACACTTCAAGAAGTTTCAACAAAACAACAAAATAAGCCACCATTCTTTCTTGCCTTAAAATTAAATAAATAAATGAATAAGTAAATAAAAACCCTAACTATTAACATAACCATGGTTTAATCATACACACAAACTCAAGATAGCATGTATCATCAAACATGATACAAACAAGTGCACAAAAGTATATCACATATACAACTTGTGAACTTCAAGTGAGAAAATCCATTTAAAGTGAACCCATACTAGTTAATGCAAAGTAATATATCAATTATATAATTATGCATTAAATCATTAAATCAATACTTGATTTAACGATCCGGTCATATCGTATATAACCGACTAATATCAATGTATCGGCTTATCGAATCAATCCTTGATTCGATAACTAGGTTATATCGCATACAACCATTCAACACATTCATCGCGAGAATGGAATACGGTATCACATACACGCATTATTCTCGGTCCCGCACATATCTCATATGCGCTCCTATTTCGTTTCGCTTGAGCCAGGAAACCTCTGTGTAGGACTCTAAAGACTCGTCAATACGCCGGCAGCAGGTGATGATCATATCAAACACCCACAAGTCGTAAGCGGTCTGCTAAACGTAACGGCCACCCGGGTATTGAGCGATCAGAAGATCGACGAGCAAGCCCGCTCACACTCCTGTGAATCCAACCAGTAACACTTACCGTACAGTCCGGTCTGTTCGTCTGATATGTCGCATATCTCGCCTAGGGGTGGTAAACGTCAGACCCCAATAGCTTGATAAGTCAAGCTGACGTGAGGTCCATAACAATCGTGAAACTACTGATAACTCTTACCAGTATGTCACTGCAACACTGGCCAGGGATTTCCTGTTATGTCCAGTCGAGCATAGCGCAACATCAACCCCCAATACCGGGAGAGACGAATCCCCTCCTATCGCTCATTGCCTCCATGTGAATTGGGACTGTACCCAAAAACCACCTGTTTGCACGCCTCAGTAGAGCCGTGGTAGGGTGGAAATCAAAGCACAGTGGGAGACACACAAGACTCTATGACGATCTCGGGTCAACAGACTAAGCTGTACCAGTGTCACCAGAGAACTGCCATCTGACGTGAGGTATAATACCATCTGGGAGTTCTCGGCGAGTCCGTTCAGTATACCCAGTCTCCACTGAGCACCCGCATACCATCTCTGATGTCAAACACCAATGGATATGGGATCATCCTGTTGGATATATGTATGCCCTAGAGGCAATTATGTGATAGTGGATGTATCTATACATGTATATATATATATATATATATATATTCAATATGCATTCTTGCTCGACATGATAGTATGCTATCTGGTTCTACTTTATCTGACATGTTGATTTGATCATGCTTTTATTCATTCATACATGCTGATAAAGCCCTGAGGATATTGGCTTGACTACTCTGACTATGATGGAGATCATACTAGTGGGACATCTGTAGTCTATAAGCATATCCTAGAAAGTCCCTAGTCGTAGGTATATCGAGACGGGGCATTGATATACCAGTGTAGACTAGCGTATATGATACTAGACCCATACGATGGGCGATGGATGTTCCCACATTCATCGATGTTTGACATCAAGATCATATACGGGTGCTCAGTGCTGACTGGGTACACAGGACGGACTCACCGAGAACTCCTATATGGAATTATATCTATCGTCGAATAGCAGTTCTCAGGTGACACTGGTACAGGTTAGTCTGTAGACCCGAGATCGTCATGGAGTCTTGTGTGTTCTCCCACTGTACTTTGATTGCCACCCTACCACGGCTCTACTGAGTCATGAAAACAGGCGGCCGTTGTGTACAGTCCCGAGATACACGAAGACGATGAGCGATAGGAGGGGTTTCGTCTCTCCCGATATAGGGAGTTGATGCTGTGCTGTGCCCGACTGGTTATATCAGAAAGTCCCTGGCCAGGGCTGATGAGATTTACTGATAAGTGTTATCAGCAGTTTCTGTAGGGTTCCTAGGCACACTAATGAAGTCTCACAAGTGATCAAACATGGCTAATTCAAATTTTACAAGTGCCTACAAACCCTAATACGGATCGTTAACTAGATTTATCGGCTATGCGATGCAAGTAAACAACTTTAACAAAAAGGAAAGAAGCTACAACCTTTGTAGATCCGGTACTCCACCTGCTAGGCTCCGTGATGACGTCCCTCCGCTGTCCAAATTGAATCCATGACTCTAGCATTGGCTTCATCGGAGAAAAGGGCGGACTTGGTCGTCGGTTCGATGCCGAAGATGATCTACGTCGAGGCATCACAAGATCAAGCTCCAACTTCACCAAGCCATAAAAACTTGTGAAGGAAACACCCTATACTACTTGGCAAGAGGTAGAGGATGAAGAAATAGGAGGTGGGTTCACTTTAGAATTGGATTTCTCACTTGATTTCTCAAGTTGCCATTGGTGTAGAAAGCTTTTCTTTTTCTTGCTCATGAAGAAGAAGAAGAAAAAGATATGATATGTGTTATATAAATTAGATAAATAAATCAATACTTATCATTTACTAACCCTTGGTTAAGTGTAGAGAATGTACTATGGTTAGTTCATATGGTTAGGGTTAAGCATGAGACAAGAATGGTGACTTAGTCAAAGTTTCATGAATGTTCAATTAAAAACAAATAAAGCCACCATTCATCTTTCTCTTTTCCAAAATGAATAAGATAAATAAATAGATAAATAAGTAAATGAAAAAACAAAACCCTAATCATTAGTTTAACCATGGTTTAATTCTTTACACTTAACCAAGTAAGCATGTATCATCAAACATGATACAATCATGTGCACAAATGTATATCACATATACAACTTGCACAATTCAAATGAGAAAATCCATTTAAAGTGAACCAATAATAGTTAATGCAAAGTAATATATCAAATATATAATTATACATTAAATCATTAAATCAACACTTGATTCAATGATCCGGTCATGTCGCATATAACCGGCTAGTATCCAATGTATCGGCTTATCGAGTCAATCCTTGATTCGATAACTAGGTTATATCGCATACAACCATTCAACACATTCATCGCGAGAATGAAATACGGTATCACATACACGCATTATTCTCGGTCCCGCACATATCTCATATGCGCTCCTATTTCGTTTCGCTTGAGCCAGGAAACCTCTGTGTAGGACTCTAAAGACTCGTCAATACGCCGGCAGCAGGTGATGATCATATCAAACACCCACAAGCCGCAAGCGGTCTGCTAAACGTAACGGCCACCCGGGTATTGAGCGATCAGAAGATCGACGAGCAAGCCCGCTCACACTCCTGTGAATCCAACCAGTAACACTTACCGTACAGTCCGGTCTGTTCGTCTGATATGTCGCATATCTCGTCTAGGGGTGGTAAACGTCAGACCCCAATAGCTTGATAAGTCATGCCGACGAAGGGTCCATAACATTCGTGAAACTACTGATAACTCTTACCAGTATATCACTGCAACCCTGGCCAGGGATTTCCTGTTATGGCCAGTCGTGCATAGCGCAACATCAACCCCCAATACCGGGAGAGACGAATCCCCTCCTATCGCTCATTGCCTCCATGTGAATCGGGACTGTACCCAAAAACCACCTGTTTGCACGACTCAGTAGAGCCATGGTAGGGTGGAAATCAAAGCACAGTGGGAGACACACAAGACTCTATGACGATCTCGGGTCAACAGACTAAGCTGTACCAGTGTCACCAGAGAACTGCCATCTGACGTGAGGTATAATACCATCTGGGAGTTCTCGGCGAGTCCGTTCAGTGTACCCAGTCTCCACTGAGCACCCGCATACCATCTTCGATGTCAAACACCAATGGATATGGGATCATCCATCGCCCATCACATGGGTCAAGAAGATATACGCTAGTCTACTCTGGAATATCGATGCCCCGTCTCGATATTCCCTCGACTAGGAACATTGAAGGATGTACTCATGGACTACCCAGGCCCCACTAGTATGATCTGCATCATAGTCCTGGAAGTCGAGTACACATCCTAAGGGCTTTATCAACATGTAACAGAGAGACAGAAAGTATACATGTTAAGATAAAGATCAACCAGATAGCGTACTATCATGTCGAGCAAGAAAGTCCTACCTATATATGTCCCAGCATCCACTACAATATACATCCAATGTACAGTAATGGCCTCTAGGGCATACATATAACTAACAGTTTCTCGAACTGTTATAGACCATGATCTGGTATCAAATACCCAGGATGCAGAGGATACTGAGAAAACAGTTCTGTATAATAAACACACCCGAAGGAGACACTTCATATGCACTTTCTTCGTTTGGGCGGCATAGGAATTCTGGTATTCCCCTAATTCCTGCTCTGTCTTATAACAATTATAAGTTGGAGCGGGACCAACGTTCCCCAGCTCAGTATAACAAGCGGGTTCGGTCAATATCCGTATTATTATCTTGATTAAGGCGTGATATGGTCGCTACCAGGAGAGAGAGAAAAGAAAACACTCTGCGTGCGCTCTTGCAAGATTAGATTGGTTATATATTTTATCTAATCAGGATGGCTCCCACTGTTTTTATCAAATCTTCCTTCAAACCTTAAAAGGAAAGACTAGCCAGGATTAATTGAACTCTACAGGTTCGCCAATCTTTCAGCCAGGCCAGTGTCGGTACTTTGAGGGAGGTTCCCCGTGCTTTCGCACGGACCAAATTACAGTAAACCTCATTTTCCCAGAGGCGTAACCCCGTTGACACCTTTCTAGACACCTACTTGATCGGCTAATTGTAAAGTGCAAAACTCTCCCAGGAGTAACAATTACTCGCAGTGGGTATCGGGATCCAACTATCACATAGAAGGTATGCAATCTCATTGCAAATTTCAACACTTGAAACTCCCGATAATGGTTTTTACCCCTAGCACTTATGACCTTAACTATGGTCAACAAATCATAAGTACTAGTCAAGTTCTACCCGTCATTTCGTGATTAATTAGACCCACCCACATGACCCTTAACTAAGGTCAACAAAGTCACGTGACTGTCCTAACTAATCGCATCATATGCGGTGTAGGAAGACATCACTTAGTTACCATACACTGTGCCTTAACTAAGGTCAACAAACACAGCACGAATACTAAGTACTCTACTTCCTAAAATGACGGAGGGTTGCGAGTGGTTTTTAAGAAAACCTTTAACGCTTTGAACTTGATCTCGTTGCGGAATCAAATGGTTTTTAAATGGAATGTTTTTGAGGCTTTTCTAGTTTTGCTAAAGGGGTCACTCCCGGTGAAGGGATCGTCGGCCCTTTCCTCGTCGAATGAGGTGCGGGATATATCATATATATCACTGTGCAAAGCGGAAACTATAGAAGTGATCAAAAGACAAACCGAGGGTTGTAGCATCTGCCAGTTATTGCTAAAGGAGTCACTCCCGGTGAAGGGATCTCGGTCCTTTCCTCATCGAATAAGGTGCGGGATGTTCTATAATGAACACCGCGATGCAAAGCAAGAACTGTAGCTACCTGTTTTATTTTTTGAAATTCGATTCCATAACATCAATTGTAAGTGCACGGCGGCGCCCCGGCCTTCAATCCGACGGCCAAATGCGGAAACGGTGATAAACTTTAATTTTGCGAACTTTGCAAACCGGCACCACCGCGCACTAAACCCCGGATCGGGCCATTAAACTTGTCCTAGCTAATTAACAAGATAGGGAAGAGATATACCGAGTGATCCGAGTCCTCCGGTCTTCTCGTCATCGTCCCGATCTCTCGCGGAAACTCCGGTCGTCGCCTCCTTGCCGGAAGGGCACCACATCGCCTGCATCTTTTACGGGCTCCCACCTCAATACCGAGGCAACTCGGGCACGAGGCTGGAAAGTCGACGTGCCCAAGATGTGCCGTAGAATATAGTGTAGAGTGCATGTCTCACTTTGGGGTATTGGTTGCCATGGATGTGGAGGAATGAAGGTATGAAAAATGGTGCTTTCATTTTTCATTACATGAGAATGAGATGAAGGAAATATGCCACAAGCTCACAAATCAAACTCTCTCATTTTCTCTCCCCTCTCTCAAAAATGTGGCCGGCCCCTTCTATATGGAAATGATGGTGGAGGCAAAGAATATTACAAGAGGAAGGTGAGTGTAGGAGAAGAAAAGAGGTGACCATAAACAAACATCAACCATGCTTACACCTTAACCTTTCAAATCTCATTTAATGCAAGTAATGGTGCAAATGAAAAGATGCTATCATAATCAAAGCATTTGCAAGAAACCCCCTCCACAAAAGTTATTTGCACAATTGCAAATAACCCCCTCCATCGGAAAAGTCCGGCCGGGAAAGAACAAAGGAAAACCGGCCGGAACGGAATGCAAACTGGCAACCCCAGAAAACTGGTCCCGTAATAAATTACAGGAAAACCCCGATACTGTGCATACACACCCGCATCTGTATTCCGTCCGGATACAAATGCAATGAGACAAAATCTACACTGTACTAAACTAGGATCCGGCTTAAACCAAAGCCGGCTAGAAATGTTCGTCCGATCCTGATCCGTGCAATACCGCACGTATCTGATCGAACCCTGCCATATAACTATACGGCCTCTAGTACAAACCGTCCGATCCTGATCCGTGCAATACCGCACGTATCTGATCGGACCCTGCCATATCTCCATACGGCCTCTACAGCGTTTCGCCCGAAAGCTGAGTAACTGAAAGTATGGTGGACTCTAAAGACTCGTCAATACTATGACTGTGGATTTAACCACTAGCACGTCAGAGGTATAAGCCAATACGTAACGGGCCACCAGCTATTGACCAAAAGGGACGTCGATGAGCGAACTCATCCTGACACCCTACTGAGCCTGTCAGTGACAATATCCGTACAGTCCGGTCCGTTCGTCTATGAGCATCGCATGTCGGGCCTAGGGGGTGGGTAAAAGTCAGACCCCCAAAAACGGTACAAGTCGTGTCGGAGTGTAGCCCAGAACACCCTGAGATACTACTGGAATACCTACCAGTAAATCTCCTGCCTTGGCCAAGGACTTCGTGTAATGGCTCTCCTAGACACAGCGCGACCTCACCCCCAATACCGGGAGAGACGAACCCCCGAAGATCCGCTCACTGCCTCCATGTGGCTCGGGACTGTACCCAACTAAAACCTGTTTGCACGACTCCTTTGAGCCGTGGTAGGGTAGTAATCAAAGTATAGTGGGAACTCACACGAGACAAATGACGATCCCCAGGTCGATGAACTAACCTGTACACATGTCACCTGGGAACTGCTATCTGACGTCAGGTATAAGACCAACTAGCATGTTCCCGGCGAGTCCTGTCCGGTGTACTCATAACCCAATGAGCACCTGTATACATCTTAGGTGATCCAACTGACACCAGTGGCCTGTGAGACCGGCCACCGCCCCTCGTCGGGGTCTCGACTGTATACACTAGTCTACTCTGGAGAATCGATGCCCTATCTCGAAACTCCCACGACTAGGGACCATTTAAGGATGTGCTTATAGACTACCAGCTCCCACTTATATGATCGCCCTCATACTGCTGGTGGTCAAGCAAGAATCCTAGGGGCTCTATCAACGTGTAATAGCGACCTGTAAGGTCACCTGAAACAGTACACGATGATAAAGGTAAACCAGATAGCATACTATCATCTCGAGTAAGACTGTCGTACCGGGATAGGTCCTCCCTCAATCATTGCAATCACGTGCCTGTGACCCAATAATTGACTCTGAGGGCACTATCTCCAACAATCTCCCACTTGCACTCAAGGCTAATTATTGCGATGTCGCTTACTCACAGCCCGTGTGATACCGAACACCCAACTCCTCTACTAGTCAGTCTCATAAAGCCTGTTTGCGAAACTCTTGCGTTCGAGGAATAGCCTCAGTGAGTGGATCCGCCTTGATGTTTCTTTCTATGTCTCTCTATATCTCAAGTTCGCGGAGAAAGCCATCTCCCGAAATGAGCAATACCTGTCTTAGAATGTCTGGATGTCTGATGGGACTGAGCTCATAAATGAACTCCAAATCCAAACTTCTTAGACTGTATCGTCAACTGAACTTAATCAGTATCCTGCGCCATGCCACCCTCAGTATTTCCTTGGATCACCTGTCCAAAATACTGCCCCTCGTCAGAGGGAAAACTATAACTCTGACAACCTCCTTGTCGTCCATGTCACCTTGGAAGCCTGGAATGATAACTGTCTCCTAAATGAGGCTGTCGTTATTATATCCCTAGAACATCCACTTATGTTCTAAAACTGCTTCCGACTGTTTCTCCAGGATTGGATCAATGTCAACTTATTGCATCTAGTGCAAGAACAACATCTGGTGTGGTACTTGACATCTCATGATTGACTCAATTGCCTAAGCAAGTGATCTGCCAATCATGCACATCCCTCTCTACTTTAGTCTATAAGACACCTTTAGAGAGGGTGACTCCATCACCTGCAGGTACACTACCGTGCCAGGAGTCGTCCATTCTAAATACTCTTAGAACGCTGTCAAAGTACCCTGATTGGGAAACCACCCAAATCTAGATCTAAAACCATAGATCTAGTAACCAGTATGTCTGATATAATGTCCAAGTCCCTTGTGGAGAAACCACTGTGTGACGACCAAAGTATAACCGATCGTAGTATAGGAATGTCACTTCCTACCTTGTGTATGTCATCCAAAACCCAGATATCACACCCTACTACCTTCTCAACCGATCCATCCCTTATTCTGATAACGTCAAACCCATTACTGTCTCATCAGAAATAGATGATCTATCTCCGCTATATCTGCTTTAGTCTATAAATAGACATAAGCCCGATGTCCACCAATGCTTCCGCTGCTCCCACTGACTACGACAACCCTCTGGCCGAGTCATATAGACGTGCACTTCTAAAGCTAGTTTAGAATGACGCTATACTCATCCTCCTGCCGGGTCTCGCAGCCTGGAACAACAACAATGGCAAGTGTGGGTAAACAAGAACTTCCCTGTCACCGTCCTTAAGGCTACCGGAGTACCTCTCGGGTGCCTGAAGTTACCCACCTTATCTGCGGAGTGGCCAATGGAATGTCAAAACAGATTGAATCTTTAGGTTCCTTATTAAATCTTCAGTAATCGTTTGCGGTTCTGGAATCACTTCCAGTTCTACCATACTCCCACTACTGTTTTCTGAAAAATCCATTTTTATTAAAACTGTGGCGAGTCTAGAACAATATTGCTATTGATCTCCCAGATGGTAGAAAGTCAACCCTCGTCATAGCCTGGGTCAACCCACAAACAGCCATTACAGAAACGTGCCTTGAGTTATCCAGAGTCTGGTTTTAATCATAAGCCGGACAACTCCCCGTACCTTAACAATGTTAAGATATGAACTGTACTATATCCAATATAGCACCAGAGGCACTGATTTAATTGAACCAGATTCAAATCATGCAGCTGTCTCCAGTGCATGTCAACCAAATGGAAAGAGGCCGATCAGCGTTACTCAACTTAGGAATGCTTCCAATTATGAGTAACCTGAAAGAGAAGCAATTTCTCTTTATCATTACTATCAACTGAGTACCATACACAAGTGTCTACATCTTCGATCAATTTGAAGAATCCCGATACTTGCTACACCTGGTTCTCTACTCTATTCAAATACTTATAACTCCTCAAAACTTAGACCCTGTGTTTCTACGAAACACATGTCTAAGAACTAGAGAAGTTAAAAGTAAACAGAATATAGTATGAGGACCAACCCCTCTGTCCTAATGGACACTGGACAACATACAATACTCTGTATAAGTCCGCCGAGTCTAACAACTCTTTCACTGTGTGTCGTAGGTTGAAAACTGTACTTATGATTAAGAAGAATTACACCGCTGTTTAATGCTCCTTACCTAACCATCCAATGGTATAGGTAAATGTCATCGACATAATATCAAAAGGTATATCTCACTCTATGAAAATAGACGTACAGATATATCAATTTGAAATTGGTGCATAACAGCGGATATTCAAAACCAAATATTTGCCGACCGGCAAACAGCCCAGGTGATCTCCTCAAATATCACCGATTACAACGAATCCCGATATAATGAGGATGATCACACAATTCCCAATAACTTACTCCCACTCATCATCTGTAAAACCATACAGATGTGAGAATCAAACTTGGTAAATACATACCCTGGAGCAAGTGTCTAATCGGGAAATCAGTTTTCTTTTAACAGTACACAGTTGAACTGAAACATTGAAAAGTTTCGATGGGGTATCCTGGTATTCCTAGTAATGCCTCTACCATTATCCAGATTCACAACTATAACCGTATAATTCTTTGCCACCTCTCTAAATCCCTTTATATGTCTTTAGTCATTACCTTCTGCACACCCCTTTAGGCCAATTGGTTTTCTTCCTTCCCTACCGTTCGGCACCAGCCTATGGTTTGGAAGAGACTATCCAATAAGCATAACGGGTGTACTGTACTAATCCTAGGAGCACTCGCAATGCGAGAGAAGGTGAGGATAAAAGACAACCGAATAAACCTTATTCGTATTTCTCCTGGACCAGAATCCATCCCCGAACTGGAACAAGTTCCTTTCGAGTTCGTATATAACCATACGATGGAGTATCCAGTAAACTGTGGATCTTCGTAGTGATACGGAGTGTCCTGGAGAAATACAAAGGTGATTTAGGATTGGCGAAGAAATACATGGTTTGGTCGTGAATATCAGTTGCAATTTACTTTGCCTTCTTACTAATGCCTTGCTTTGTCTTAATCTTAATACCTTCTGCACACCATTTAGGCTAATTGGTTTTCTTCATTCCCTATCGGTCGGCACCAGCCTAAGGTTTGGAAGAAGACTATCCAATTTGCGCAATAGGTGTACTATCTCCTAAACCAAGGAGTACTCACAACTTGAGAGAAGGTGAAAGGGAAAAGACAACTGAATAATCCTATCCGTTTTCTCCAGAACTGGAAACCATCCTCGAATTCCTTCGAGTTCGTATCTAACCATACGATGGTTTTGTCCAATAGAAGTGGACGTTCGTAGTAATACGGGGTGTCCTGGAGAAAAGGGTAAAAGTAGGAGTGGCAATGAGGTCTGCAACTCTGACAATCCAAAAGCCAGTGTTAAGAAGGTTCGGTCAACTTGGTCTCTGAGTCGTAGTCTTAGGGTCGGGTCAATGGTCGCTGCCAGAGAGAGAGAAAAGAAACACTCAGCGTGCACTCTAACCAAGATCAGAATGGTTACCAATTCATCTAATCTGGAAACCTCCCACTGTACCTCAAATTCTCCTCCAAACCTGAAAGAAGAATTAGTCGGGGTCACCCGAGGAGTAAACTAACTCATCAGTGGGAATCGGGATCCAACTATCATCGCATGATAACGTGACGGAATCCGCTCATGGTATCATACTCCAGAAGGTATGCGCATATCTGGCAAGTTTCAGTTCTTTTGAAACTCCCGATGTGATTTTTACCCCATGCTCTTATGACCTTGACTTTGGCCAACATATCATAAGTCACATGTCAAGTTCAACCCGTCATTCTCCAGGTTAATTTGAGCCCACCCGTACATACCCTTGACTTGGGCCAAAATGGTAGTACGACTGCCCCAAACCAACATATCTATCTATGCTGCATATGAATACCTAATAGCTACCAATCACTGTGCCTTGACTTTGGCCAACATACACAGCTTGAATACTATTGACTACCCATATGAAACGACGGAGGGCTACGAATGGTTTCTGGCGAAAACCTTTAACGTAATGAACTTGATATCGTTGAAGGAACGGATAGCTTTTTAGAAAATATAGTGACGAAAACCTTTACTAAAGAGGTCACTCCCGGTGAAGGGATCTCGGCTCTTTCCCCGTAGAATGAGGTGCAGGATATTCCAAATGAATACCACGATGCAAAGCAAAAGTAATCGGCTATAGTGAAGTTAATGCCCTGACGCAAACTTCTGTCCAAGGGGTCACTCCCGGTGAAGGGATCTCGGCCCTTGCCTCGTCGACTGAGGAGCAGGATATTCCAAATGAATACCACGATGCAAAACAAAAGTGAACGTCCTTGCAATAACAGCTTTTTGAAAAGTGTTCCAACAACATCAGAATAGCTTTGTTTATCTTGCATTGATCCGAATCAACGCAGTCCCATCAATTGATCACACCACAAAGAGCGAAAATATACTGACGTACGTATATGCCATCCGCATTCGCCACTGGGTCCCGTCATCACCCGTTAGGTTAGCTAACTAACGGCAGAGCGGGGACTGGACTAGCGCGGATGAAAAACATATACAACATCTACTAATATATATACCAATATATAGTATTTCGCTCAAGGCGTGAATAAAATGCAACATCACAGAAATGTACAGCATCACAAAACAATACAGATATCTGGGATCCCCGGGTTTCACAGAGCCACTACTGAAAACCCAACGTTCCCCTGGTCATGTGGATAGCCTGTGCAATGAAATCCTAGACCCCTACGGGCGCGGCAAGTCACCCGCCAAAACCTGAAGCGAGGCAGCCCCCTTCAGCACCGTGAATGGACCACCCAGCACTTCACAGAATCCGGTAACTTGGGCACCCCTCCTGGGTCAACCTGTACCCTCTACGAGTGCGGCGAATAGCCCGCCAATTCCAGACTGAAGCCCCCTCCGTCTCACTGCCCTGAGATGCGGGATTGTTGCCCTCCAGAACCCGGCTATCCGTGCACCCCACTGCGGGGTAAACCTAGTACAGAAAGTAAAATATACATACAACGGGTACATCGACCGCAACCAGGTCGTGCCCCAAAAGAATAATACAAACAGGCAGTGACGGCAGTCCACATGTCGGACGCTCGTCCCGCAATATCAAATGTACATAATACAAACAAAACTGTACTAGCATTGCATCCAGGCTATCCCTCACGACCGATCCGCAACATCACAGCAAAACACAGAACATCAACGTGAAAGTCACGTTCGCAAATCCGCCTAACCGGGCTATAGCAGTTAGACCGGATTTACCGATCGAGTGACATTCACGGTCGCAGATATAATGTAAATACTGTGAAATAATGTGTTTAAAATATCCGATCGATCAAAAATTAACAAGTGGGCCCCCAAGCAATACTGTAGCACTCACAGAAAATCTGGGCCCAATATTAATATTCCAAAACCCCTAAAATAAGCCCAGAAGCCCACTGGAAAAAATTGATGCAGTGACGACACCAATGTGCGGCGGAACCGCGGCCCAATGGGGGGTTTGGCCGCGGTTCCGCGCTTCAGTGATCGAGTCACTGCGTCGAATTTTTACAGCAGTCTTAGAACTCCCTGCACATCATTCTGAGACAACCTGAAAAATTTTTAGAGCCAGAAAAAATTCGACAGAAAACTGATGTGAGTGAAAATGTGGATTTTGGAATTTTGGTCGATCGGAAATGCAAAACACATCAAACGAAGCTAGACGAAGTTAATGGCGAGGCTCTAATACCACTGTAAGTGCACGGCGGCGCCCCGGCCGTCAATCCGACGGCCAAATGCGGAAACGGTGATAAACTTTAATTTTGCGAACTTTGCAAATCGGCACCACCGCGCACTAAACCCCGGATCGGGCCATTAAACTTGTCCTAGCTAATTAACAAGATAGGGAAGAGATATACCGAGTGATCCGAGTCCTCCGGTCTTCTCGTCATCGTCCCGATCTCTCGCGGAAACTCCGGTCGTCGCCTCCTTGCCGGAAGGGCACCACATCGCCTGCATCTTTTACGGGCTCCCACCTCAATACCGAGGCAACTCGGGCACGAAGCTGGCAAGTCGACGTGCCCAAGATGTGCCGTAGAATATAGTGTAGAGTGCATGTCTCACTTTGGGGTATTGGTTGCCATGGATGTGGAGGAATGAAGGTATGAAAAATGGTGCTTTCATTTTTCATTACATGAGAATGAGATGAAGGAAATATGCCACAAGCTCACAAATCAAACTCTCTCATTTTCTCTCCCCTCTCTCAAAAATGTGGCCGGCCCCTTCTATATGGAAATGATGGTGGAGGCAAAGAATATTACAAGAGGAAGGTGAGTGTAGGAGAAGAAAAGAGGTGACCATAAACAAACATCAACCATGCTTACACCTTAACCTTTCAAATCTCATTTAATGCAAGTAATGGTGCAAATGAAAAGATGCTATCATAATCAAAGCATTTGCAAGAAACCCCCTCCACAAAAGTTATTTGCACAATTGCAAATAACCCCCTCCATCGGAAAAGTCCGGCCGGGAAAGAATAAAGGAAAACCGGCCGGAACGGAATGCAAACTGGCAACCCCAGAAAACTGGTCCCGTAATAAATTACAGGAAAACCCCGATACTGTGCATACACACCCGCATCTGTATTCCGTCCGGATACAAATGCAATGAGACAAAATCTACACTGTACTAAACTAGGATCCGGCTTAAACCAAAGCCGGCTAGAAATGTTCGTCCGATCCTGATCCGTGCAATACCGCACGTATCTGATCGAACCCTGCCATATAACTATACGGCCTCTAGTACAAACCGTCCGATCCTGATCCGTGCAATACCGCACGTATCTGATCGGACCCTGCCATATCTCCATACGGCCTCTACAGCGTTTCGCCCGAAAGCTGAGTAACTGAAAGTGTGGTGGACTCTAAAGACTCGTCAATACTATGGCTGTGGATTTAACCACTAGCACGTCAGAGGTATAAGCCAATACGTAACGGGCCACCAGCTATTGACCAAAAGGGACGTCGATGAGCGAACTCATCCTGACACCCTACTGAGCCTGTCAGTGACAATATCCGTACAGTCCGGTCCGTTCGTCTATGAGCATCGCATGTCGGGCCTAGGGGGTGGGTAAAAGTCAGACCCCCAAAAACGGTACAAGTCGTGTAGGAGTGTAGCCCAGAACACCCTGAGATACTACTGGAATACCTACCAGTAAATCTCCTGCCTTGGCCAAGGACTTCGTGTAATGGCTCTCCTAGACACAGCGCGACCTCACCCCCAATACCGGGAGAGACGAACCCCCGAAGATCCGCTCACTGCCTCTATGTGGCTCGGGACTGTACCCAACTAAAACCTGTTTGCACGACTCCTTTGAGCCGTGGTAGGGTAGTAATCAAAGTATAGTGGGAACTCACACGAGACAAATGACGATCCCCAGGTCGATGAACTAACCTGTACACATGTCACCTGGGAACTGCTATCTGACGTCAGGTATAAGACCAACTAGCATGTTCCCGGCGAGTCCTGTCCGGTGTACTCATAACCCAATGAGCACCTGTATACATCTTAGGTGATCCAACTGACACCAGTGGCCTGTGAGACCGGCCACCGCCCCTCGTCGGGGTCTCGACTGTATACACTAGTCTACTCTGGAGAATCGATGCCCTGTCTCGAAACTCCCACGACTAGGGACCATTTAAGGATGTGCTTATAGACTACCAGCTCCCACTTATATGATCGCCCTCATACTGCTGGTGGTCAAGCAAGAATCCTAGGGGCTCTATCAACGTGTAATAGCGACCTGTAAGGTCACCTGAAACAGTACACGATGATAAAGGTAAACCAGATAGCATACTATCATCTCGAGTAAGACTGTCGTACCGGGATAGGTCCTCCCTCAATCATTGCAATCACGTGCCTGTGACCCAATAATTGACTCTGAGGGCACTATCTCCAACATCAATTAGGTTTATTTTCTTTCATTAATCTCATTAATGAATGTCCCATCATTTAAGTCCACCTAATCATCACAGATAAATATAACGTACGCTTATGCCATCCGCATTCGCATCGATGTCCCGTCTGCACCGTTAGGTTAGGTAACTAACGGCAGAGCGGGGCAGGGCTAGCGCGGGTGTAAAACATAAGCAACGTTTATATAATATATCATATATACTATATACTATATCTGTCACAGAACATCACATGATCACATCAAAGATAAATCACAGCAGAAGATACATATGAAATACTGGATATACTAGGACGTCCGTGTTTTCAATACGAGCCAGTATAAAACACGGATTCCACGGTCGTGATGAATAGCCAATCCCACACCCCTAGACCCCTACGAGAGCGGCAAGTAACCCTACCAATTCTAGAGTTAGGAGACCCGGACTCGAATCCTCGAGTTGGTCTCCCATTGGACCCTAGAACCCGGTTACTTGTGCCCTCCTCCTTGGGTCTATCCTAGTGCAGAAAAGTAAATAATATACAAATGGTGACATCATCCGCAACCTGGAAGTGCCCCAATGAAAGAATATTACATACAAGTTTTTACATGAATGAAAAATGAAAAACACTCTTCTCACATAAAAACCCCCGGCTATTCGAACACGACGATCCAATATAACATATCCAGCAACACATAACAACACATGTCATTAACGTAAGTAAATATGCGCATCCCAATTGTCGTTGACATATAGCAACGAAACCGGTGATATCACATATTACACTTACGGTCACAGAAAAGAAAGTGTAAAACTACAACAGTTGGAATCAGCAATCTCTTTAGACATCGCATGCCTAATCAAATGAATTCCTTAGACATCGCATGCCTAACAATTATAAACCCCACATTTTAGTCTCAAAATCGAAAACACTTTTCAATATAAAAGTCGGGCAATTCAACAGGATTCCCGACATTCAGATCGAATGCTCGTCGCAAACTTTTGTAGGCGGCCGCACCCCCGATACCGTCGACGAAGTGCACTAAGGAGGAACACCGCTGCCGCGAGCACCCGAACGGATGCTTTCGGCGATGGGGTTCTCCTACAGTCACTTGGTCGGGGCAATGGAGTGAGGCTGTCTATTAAGTTTACCCGGCGAGTATCCGCGTACGCTACGTGATTGCGACGGACTTTTGATCACATCAAAATTCCGTGGCAACCGATCAAGTAAGACTAAACTACTAGATTTATAACATTCATTCAGTTATCTCATAACTACTTGTGAATTCCAAATGTTGTGTCACATTCCGGATAAGACAGAAAATGTAAAACTTTCCGATCGAACAATCGAACACCCAAGTTTTCTCGATACAGCTCAACACATGAAATAAGTCTAAAAACATTCAGTTCGTGCCTCAGTACCAACGGTCCAGCCGTAGAAGGGTCAAGCCAACGCCTCATATGTGGCACGCCGTACTGCCCCAAACCCGAAAGTTCAAAGGGCAGTTCAAGACGGTCACATAATCGAGTTAAGGTTTGTTGTCTTCTAGAGGGTCCATCGCGTTACTTGCACTACTTAGAACGTCTTTAAACCCTGGAAAAGTCCAACAATTGGAAATTTCCCAACAGTGGAAAACTTGGGTATTTATATCCGGTCGAACTTTTTAACATATTCTAAAATTATCCGGAAAAGTACACAGACAGAATTAGACAATCCGATCGATACACCGAGTCCCCAATACAACCCAGAAAGCTCAACTCTTGAATAAATATTAAAAATTCCCTGGAAAACCAGCACTGCAAATAATTAATTACTGTGCAAAATTCGATGAACAATACGACAAAACGGCCGCGGAACCGCCGCACGAGCCATGCTCGTGCCGCGGAACCACGGCTGATTGATGGAATTATGGACTCGAATTTTACAGTAACCCTTACAATTTCCTGCTGATTTTTCTGCATATTTTTAATATAGAAAAATCCACATTTTACAAAATTGTCCAGAGAGCATGTTTAGGGTTAGGGTTTCGGTCCGATCGGATTTCTAACTCCGTCTACGCATCACCTAAGGCTCTGATACCACTGTAGGGTTCCTAGGCACACTAATGAAGTCTCACAAGTGATCAAACATGGCTAATTCAAATTTTACAAGTGCCTACAAACCCTAATACAGATCGTTAACTAGATTTATAGGCTATGCGATGCAAGTAAACAACTTTAACAGAAATGAAAGAAGCTACTGTTGGAGATAGTGCCCTCATAGTCAATTATTGGATCGCAGGTACGTGATTGCAATGATTGCGGAGGACCTATACCGGTAGGACAGTCTTACTCGAGATGATAGTATGCTATCTGGTTTGCCTTTATCAGTCGTGTACATGTTCAGGTGACTGATTACATGTTACACTTTGATAGAGCCCTTAGGATCTTGCTTTACTACCAACTGTATGATGGCGATCATATACGTGAGAGTTGGGTAGTTTATACGCATATCCTTAATTGTGGTCCCTAGTCGTGGGAGTTTCGAGACAGGGCATCGATACTCCGGAGTAGACTAGTGTGTACAGTCGAGACCCCGACGAGGGGCGGTGGCCGGTCTCACAAGCCACTGGTGTCAGTTGGATCACCTAAGATGTATACAGGTGCTCATTGGGTTATGAAAACACCGGACAGGACTCGCCGGGAATCTGCTAGTTGGTATTATACATATCGTCAGATAGCAGTTCCCAGGTGACATGTGTACAGGTTAGTTCATCGACCTGAGGTCGTCATTTGTCTCGTGTGAGTTCCCACTGTGCTTTGATTTCTACCCTACCACGGCTCAAAGGAGTCGTGCAAACAGGTAGTTTTTGGGTACAGTCCCGAGCCATATGGAGGCATGTGAGCGGATCGGTAGGGGATTCGTCTCTCCCGGTATTGGGGGCGAGGTCGTGCTGTGTCTAGGAGAGCCATTACACCAAGTCCATGGCCATGGCAGAAGATTTACTGGTAGGTACTCCAATAGTATCTCAGGGTGTTATTAGGCTATACTCCGACACGACTTATACTGCTATTGGGGGTCTGACGTTACTAGCCCCCTAGGCAGATATGCGATACTCATTGATGAACGGACCGGACTGTATATACATTGTCACTGTTAGGCTCAGTAGGGTTTCTGGATGAGTTCGCTCATCAGCCTCCCTTGAGGTCAGTCCATGGGCAGCCGTTATGCATAGCTAGTGCCGCTGACGGTTTGTGGTTAAACCCACTGCCAGGGTACTGACGAGTCATTAGAGTCCCCCACAGACAGTTTCCCAAGTTCGGGCGAAACGTTGTAGAGGCCGTATGGTTTTATGGCAGGGTTCGGAAAATGCACGTGCGTTTACGCGCGTGTTATTTTTCGGGCTGATGATACTGGTCGGCTTTGGTTTAAGCCGGATCCGAGTATTATATTGAGTAGGTATAATATCTTTGTCTCAGTTGCATTTGTATTCGGTCGTAATACAAATACGGGTATATTTATACAGTTACGGGGTTATCCTGAAAGTTGTTTCAGGATCACTTTTGGAAGTTGCCAGTTTCCAGTTTTCTATCAGCCGTCTTTTAACATTCGGTTAAAGACGGATTTATCTTTTCTTGGATAAGGGTGAGTCATCATTCTAGAAGCTTCTAGAAGTGGTGATGAGGCTAGTGAGTCATTAGTGCTTTAATGGAGCCATTAATGCAATGGTGACTAGGTTAATGAATCACCATTTGCATTAATGATGTTTTGTTTGCATGAAGGATATTTGTGGTTGATATTTGTTCTTATAGTCACTCTCCCCTCTCTTACACTCACCTCCCTCTTTGCATATATATGGCCGGCCCTCTCTCTCCTCCTTCACTCACTCATTTTGAGAAATTATGGTTGCTAAAAAGAAAAGACTAAAGTTTTGGATGCATGGAAATTTCATAGTTCATTTCTTGTTCCATTTCATTTCCATCGGCAACTTCATTAACCGATCGTCCACGGCTTTGGACGAAGTGAGACAAAGTCATCTACTCATTCTCTACATCATTCTTGGTCGTCTCTTTTAGCAAACTTGACGACCGAGTTGCCTCAAGTCAGAGGCGGGAGCCCGTTTAAAGAATCGTCGACGTGGTGCCACCTCGACAAGGAGATCGGAGATCGACGAGATCGGAGAAGCCGCAACGGAGCGTGGGATGATGGTTGAAGAACGAAGGACTCGGATCGTTCGGTATAACCTTTCTACACTCTTTACAGTTTGTTAGTTTAGCAATAATGGCAGATCCGGGTTAAAGTATACGATAGCGCCAGTTAAAAAGTTTTTGTTCCGCATTTGGCGTCTGTAGACGGCCGGGGCGCTAGCGTAGACTTACAGTGGTATCAGAGCCTCATCATTTTGCTATACTAACTTGTGCTAATGCGTTTAAAACATCGATCGAACCGGAAATCAAAAACTGCAAAATCCAAGCTTGACAGTTTCTGTCGATTTTAAAAGGGTTCCAAAATTAATTTTACACATACCAGAAAATCAAGCAGGGTTTTCTAGGAATACTGTAGAAATTCGAGGAAGTGATTCCACTGTTCCGCCGCGGATCCGCGGTCCAAGCCAAGGTTTGCCGCGGATCCGCCGCAGAAAAGTGAGATCACTTACTCAATTTTCTACAGTGCATTCCATGTTGGAAATTGGGGTTTTTGGTATATATCTTTTTGGCCCAGATTTTGTTACTGTTCACCAGTTGTTCGTGGGGCCCACTTTGTGATATTTTGTCAATCGAAATTTAAACATGTTAGTTTACAGTGCTTACATTATATCTCCGACCGGGAATGTCATTTGATCGGTAAACCGCGTCTGATTGCTATAGTTCTTTTAGACGGGTTTGCGAACGTGACATTCGCGTTGATGTTCTGTGTTGTGCTGTGATGTTGCGGATTTGTCGTGGTGGATAGCAGTGTGCAATGGTAGTGCAGTTTGAGTTTATTTGTACATTTGATATTGCGGGGCGAGCGTCCAACTTATGGACTGCCGTCACTGCCTGTTGTATAATATTCTTTTGGGGCACGACCAGGTTGCGGTCGATGTACCTGTTGTACTATTTTTCATTACTGTACTAGGTTTTACCCCGCGACGGAGTGCACGGATAGCCGGGTTCTGAGGGGCAACGGGTCCGCATCTCATGGCTTTGAGAGGCAGAGGGGCCCCACTCGAGAATTGGCAGACTATTCGCCGCACTCGTAGGGGGTACAGGTTGACCCAAGGAGGGGTGCCCAAGATTACCGGATTCCGTGAAGTGCAGGGTGGTCCATTCACTATGCTGTAGGGGCTGCCTCGCTTCAGGTTTTGGCGGGTAACTTGCCGCACCCGTAGGGGTCTAGGTTTCATTGCACAGGCTATCCACACGACAGGGGAACGTCGGGTTTCAGCAGCGGCTCTGTGAAACCCGGGGATCCCAGATATCTATATTGTTCTGTGATGTTTATTACTTTTCTGTAATGTTGCATATTATCACGCCTGGAGCGATTATTGTATATTGGTTTATATACTATTAGATGTTGTATATGTTTTACACCCGCGCTAGTCCAGTCCCCGCTCTGTCGTTAGTTAAGTAACCTAACGGGTGACGACGGGACCCAGTGACGAATACGGATGGCTAATACGTACATTTTATTTTCGTTCTTTTCTGGTGTGATTAATGATGGGACTGCGTTGATTCTGATCAATGCAAAGAAAAACAAACCTGTTTACAGTTGTTGGAACAAATTTAAAAAGTGTTATTGCAAAGATGTTTTCTTTTGCTTTGCATAGCGGTATTCAGTGGAATATCCTGCACCTCATTCGACGGGGCAAGGGCCGATATCCCTTCACCGGGACTGACCCCTTGGGCAGAAGTTTGCGTCAGGGTAATAACTTCACTATAGTCGATTACATGTTGCTTTGCATAGAGGTATTCAGTGGAATATCCTGCACCTCATTCCATGAGGAAAGAGCCGAGATCCCTTCACCGGGAGTGACCTCTTTAGCAAAAGTTTTCGCCACTATATTTTAAAAAGCTATCAGGTTCCTTCAGCGATATCAAGTTCACTACATTAAAGGTTTTTCGCCAAAAACCAGCCGTAGCCCTCCGTCACTTCTTTTGAGTATTCAGTAGTATTCAAGCTATGTATTTTAGCCAAAGTTAAGGCATAGTGTTTGGTAGCAGCTGGGTATTCAATTGTTGCATAGATAGATGAATTAGTTTGGGACAGTCGTTCTGCCGATTGGCCAAAGTCAGGGGCATGTGCGGGTGGGTTCAAATTGACAAGATAGTGACGGGTAGAACTTGGCATGTGACTTATGACATTTTGACCAAAGCCAAGGTTATAAGAGCATGGGGCAAAAATCATATCGGGAGTTTCTAAAGAAACTGAAACTTGCTAAGTATGCGCATACCTTCTGGAGTATGAGTAACGTGGATGCATTCCATCACGTTATCATGCGATGAGAGTTGGATCCCGATTCCCACTGATGAGTTGGTTTACTCTTCGGGTGATCCCGATTGATTCTTCTTTAGGTTTGGAGGAGAATTTGACAGGACAGTGGGAGGTTTCCGGATTAGATAAAGTGATAACCATTCTGATCTAGGTTAGAGTGCACGCAGAGTGTTTCTTTTCTCTCTCTCTTTGGCAGCGACCTTTGACCAACCCTAGACTATGACTCAGTGACCAGGTTGACCGAACCTTCTTAAAATACTGGCTTTTGGATTGTCTATGTTGCATAAGTCATTGCCACTCCTTCTTCTACCCTTTGCATTTCTCAGAACAGCCGTATTACTACGGATATCCACTTCCATTGGATAGATCCATCGTATGGTTATATACGAACTCGAAGGGACTTCTTCGAGGATGGATCCAGGTTCAGGAGAAATAGAATTGGTTTATTCAATTGTCTTTTATTATCACCTTCTCTCAGGTTGCGAGAGCTCCTTGGTTTAGGAGAGTACACCTATTACGCTTATTGGATAGTCTTATTCCAAACCATAGGCAGGTGCCGAAAGGTAGGGAATGAAGAAAACCAATTAGTCTAAGTAGGGTGTGCAGAAGGTAATATGTAAAGACAAAATAAAGGGATTAGAAAGAGGGCAAAGTAAATTGCGACTGATATCATTCACGACCAAACCGCGTACTTCATCGCCACTCCTAATTCACCTTTAAAAGAATAAGGTATTATTCAGTTATCTGTTATCATCACCTTCTCTCAAGATACGAGTACTCCTTGGTTTAGGAGGGTACACCTATTATGCTTACTGGATAGTCTTCTTCCAAACCATAGGCTGGTGCCGAACGGTAGGGAAGGAAGAAAACCATTTAGCCTAACAATGGTGTACAGAAGGTAACGACTAAAGACAAATAAAGGGGTTTGGAGATATGGCAATAAAATATACGGTTGAAGTCATGAATTGGATTATGGAAGAGGCATTACTATGAATACCAGGATACCCCTACGAAACATTTTTCATGTTTCAGTGCATTGTTAAAAGATAACTGTTTTCCCGATTAGATACTTACTCCAAAGGTATGTATTTACCAGGTTTCATTCTCATATCTGTATGGTTTTACAGATGATGAGTAGGAGTAAATTATTGGGAATTAGGTGATTATCCTCATTATATCAGAATTCGTTGTAATTGGTGATATTTGAGGAAATCGCCAGGGTACAGTTTTCAACCTATGACGCACAGGCTTTGAGTTGTTCAACTCAGCGGACTTATACAGAGTATTGTATGTTGTCCGAGTGTCCATCAGGACAAAGGGGTAGGTCCTCGTACTATGTTCTGTTTACTTATAACTTCTCTAGTATTTAGACAAGTGTTTCGTAGAAATACAAGGTCTAAGTTTTGAGAAGTTGTGGGTATAAGAATAAAGTAGAGAACCAGGTATCACAAGTATCGGGATTCTTCAAAGAGATCGAAGATGTAGATTCTTGTGATTGGTATTCAGATGATAGTGATGGTTTTGAGAAACGTGTTTCTCTTTCAGGTTACTCATAATTGGATGGATTCCTAAGTTGAGTAATGCTGATTAGCCTCTTTCCATTAAGTTGAAATGCACTAGAGACAGCTGCATGATTTGGATCAGGTACCAATTAAATAACTGCCAAAGTTTCTATATTGGATATAGAATGGTTCGTACCTTAAAAGATGTTAAGGTACGGGGAGTTGTCCAGCTTATGCTTAAAACCAGACTCTGGATAACTCAGGGCACGTTTCTGTAATGGCTGTTTGTGGGTTGACCCTGGCTATGACGAGGGTTGATATTCTACCATTTGGAAGATCAATAGTGATATTGTTCTTGACTCGCCACAGTTTTAGTAAAATGGATCTTTTTCAGAAAACAGTAGTGGGAGTATGGTAGAACTGGAAGTGATTCTAGAACCGCGAACGATTACGGAAAATTTAATAGGACCTATATATTCAATCAGGTTTGACATTCCATTAGCCACTCCGCAGATTTGGTGGGTAACCTCAGACACCCGAGAGGTACTCCGGTAGCCTCAAGGACGGTGACAGGGAGGTTCTTATCTACCCAGACTTGACACTACTGTTGTTCCAGGTTATGAGACCCGGTAGGAGGGTTGTCGTAGTCAGTGGGAGCAACGGATGCATAGTGGGAAAGATGCTTATGTCTATTTATAGACTAGAGCAGTTATAGCGGAGATAGATCATCTAATTTTGATATGACAGTCATGGGTTTGACTTCAATCAGAATAGAGGATGAATCTGTTAAGAAGGTAGTAGGGTGTGATGTCATGGTATCTGGATGACATACACAGAGTAGGAAGTAAAATTCCTATACTACGATCGGTTGTACTGTGGTCGTCACACAGTTGTTTCTCCAGACAGGATATGGATATAATACTTGACATTCTGGTTTCTAGATCTATGGTTTTAGATCAGGATTTGGGTAGTTTCCCAATGTGGGTACTTTGACAGTATTCTAATGGTTTTTAGAATAGGTGACTCCTAGCATGGTGGTGTACCTGCAGGTGATGGAGTCACCCTCTCTAAAGGTGTCGTATAGACTAAAGGGGAGAGGGATGTGCATGATTGACAGATCAATTGCTTAGGCAATTGAGTCAATCGTGAGATGTCAAGTACCACACCAGATGTTGTTTTTGCACTAGATGCAATAAGTTTGTATTAATCCAATCCTGGAGAAACATAAGGAAGCAGTTTTAGAACATAAGTGCATGTTCTACGGATTTGATGACGGCAGCCTCCTTCGGGAGACGATTATCATTCCAGGCTTCAAAGGTGACATGGATGATAGAGTGATTGTCAGAGTTATAGTTTTTCCCTCTGACGAAGAGGGACAGTATTGTGGACAGGTGGTCCAAGAGGATACTGTGGGTGGCATGGTGCCGGATACTGATTAGGTTCAGTGATCGATACAGTCTAAGAAGTTTGGATTTGGAGTTCATTTATGAACTTGGTCCCATCAGATATCCAGACATATTCTAAGACGGGTATTACTCGATTCGGGAGATGGCTTTCTCCGCGAACTTGAGATTAAGAGAGATATAGAAAGAAACATCTAGGCGGATCCACTCACTGAGGCTATTTCTCGAACACAATAGTTTTACAAACGGGCTTTGTGAAACTGATTAGTAGAGGAGTTGGATGTTCGGTTTCACACGGGCTGTGAATAGTCGACATCGCAATAATTAGCCTTGAGTGCAAGTGGGAGATTGTTGGAGATAGTGCCCTCATAGTCAATTATTGGATCGCAGGTACGTGATTGCAATGATTGCGGAGGACCTATACCGGTAGGACAGTCTTACTCGAGATGATAGTATGCTATCTGGTTTGCCTTTATCAGTCGTGTACATGTTCAGGTGACTGATTACATGTTACACTTTGATAGAGCCCTTAGGATCTTGCTTTACTACCAACTGTATGATGGCGATCATATACGTGAGAGTTGGGTAGTTTATACGCATATCCTTAATTGTGGTCCCTAGTCGTGGGAGTTTCGAGACAGGGCATCGATACTCCGGAGTAGACTAGTATGTACAGTCGAGACCCCGACGAGGGGCGGTGGCCGGTCTCACAAGCCACTGGTGTCAGTTGGATCACCTAAGATGTATACAGGTGCTCATTGGGTTATGAGTACACCGGACAGGACTCGCCGGGAATCTGCTAGTTGGTAATATACATATCGTCAGATAGCAGTTCCCAGGTGACATGTGTACAGGTTAGTTCATCGACCTGAGGTCGTCATTTATCTCGTGTGAGTTCCCACTGTGCTTTGATTTCTACCCTACCACGGCTCAAAGGAGTCGTGCAAACAGGTAGTTTTTGGGTACAGTCCTGAGCCATATGGAGGCACGTGATCGGATCGGCAGGGGATTCGTCTCTCCCGGTATTGGGGGCGAGGTCGTGCTGTGTCTAGGAGAGCCATTACACCAAGTCCATGGCCATGGCAGGAGATTTACTGGTAGATACTCCAGTAGTATCTCAGGGTGTTATTAGGCTATACTCCGACACGACTTATACTACTATTGGGGGTCTGACGTTACTAGCCCCCTAGGCAGATATGCGATACTCATTGACGAACGGACCGGACTGTATATACATTGTCACTGTTAGGCTCAGTAGGGTTTCTGGATGAGTTCGCTCATCAGCCTCCCTTGAGGTCAGTCCATGGGCAGCCGTTATGCATAGCTAGTGCCGTTGACGGTTTGTGGTTAAACCCACTGCCAGGGTACTGACGAGTCATTAGAGTCCCCCACAGACAGTTTCCCAAGTTCGGGCGAAACGTTGTAGAGGCCGTATGGTTTTATGGCAGGGTTCGGAAAATGCACGTGCGTTTACGCACGTGTTATTTTTCGGGCTGATGATACTGGTCGGCTTTGGTTTAAGCCGGATCCGAGTATTATATTAAGTAGGTATAGTATCTTTGTCTCAGTTGCATTTGTATTCGGTCGTAATACAAATACGGGTATATTTATACAGTTACGGGGTTATCCTGAAAGTTGTTTCAGGATCACTTTTGGAAGTTGCCAGTTTCCAGTTTTCTATCAGCCGTCTTTTAACATTCGGTTAAAAACGGATTTATCTTTTCTTGGATAAGGGTGAGTCATCATTCTAGAAGCTTCTAGAAGTGGTGATGAGGCTAGTGAGTCATTAGTGCTTTAATGGAGCCATTAATGCAATGGTGACTAGGTTAATGAATCACCATTTGCATTAATGATGTTTTGTTTGCATGAAGGATATTTGTGGTTGATATTTGTTCTTATAGTCACTCTCCCCTCTCCTACACTCACCTCCCTCTTTGCATATATATGGCCGGCCCTCTCTCTCCTCCTTCACTCACTCATTTTGAGAAATTATGGTTGCTAAAAAGAAAAGACCAAAGTTTTGGATGCATAGAAATTTCATAGTTCATTTCTTGTTCCATTTCATTTCCATCGGCAACTTCATTAACCGATCGTCCACGGCTTTGGACGAAGTGAGACAAAGTCATTTACTCATTCTCTACATCATTCTTGGTCGTCTCTTTTAGCAAACTTGACGACCGAGTTGCCTCAAGTCAGAGGCGGGAGCCCGTTTAAAGAATCGTCGACGTGGTGCCACCTCGACGAGGAGATCGGAGATCGACGAGATCGGAGCAGCCGCAATGGAGCGTGGGATGATGGTTGAAGAACGAAGTGTAAGTCTACGCTAGCGCCCCGGCAGTCTACAGACGCCAAATGCGGAATAAAAACTTTTTAACTGGCGCTATCGTATACTTTAACCCGGATCTTCCATTATTGCTAAACTAACAAACTGTAAAGAGTGTAGAAAGGTTATACCGAACGCTCCGAGTCCTTCGTTATTTAACCATCATCCCACGCTTCGTTGCGGCTGCTCCGATTTCGTCGATCTCCGATCTTCTCGTCTAGGTGGCACCACATCACCGATTCTTTAAACGGGCTCCCGCTTCTTACTTGAGGCAACTCGGTCGTCAAGTTTGCTAAAAAAGACGACCAAGAATGATGTAGAGAATGAGTAGATGACTTTGTCTCGTTCCGTCCAAAGCTATGGACGGACGGTTAATGAAGTTGCCGTGGGAATCGGGTGTTGGAATGAAATGAGCTGTGAAATTCCATACACCGATAAAACCTATCATAATCTTTTCTAGCAAAATGAAACATCAAGTGAGAGAGAGAGGAAGGGGGCCGGCCTCTTATAGGAGGGGGGGTGATCGTAGGAGAGGGGGGTGACCATTAGAACAAAATATCATAATGTGAACACAAAATAAATATCTTAAGCTTAACAAAAAATGGTTGAAATCAAAGCATGAGTCACACGACACCTCACCAAATCTAGAACCTTCTAGAACCTTCTAGAAGCACGACTCACCCTCATCCAAGAAAAGATAAATCCGTCTTTAACCAAATGTTAAAAGACGGCTGATAGAAAACTGGAAACTGGCAACTTCCAAAAGTGATCCCGAAACGACTTTCAGGATAACCCCGTAACTGTATAAATATACCCGCATTTGTATTACGACCGAATACAAATGCAACTGAGACAAAGATATTATATCTACTCAATATAATACTCGGATCCGGCTTAAACCAAAGCCGACCAGTATCATCTGCCCGAAAACTGACACGTGCGTAAACGCACGTGCATTTTCCGAACCCTGCCATAAAACCATACGGCCTCTACAACGTTTCGCCCGAACTTGGGAAACTGTCTGTGGGGAACTCTAATGACTCGTCAGTACCCTGTCAGTGGGTTTAACCACAAACCGTCAGCGGCACTAGCTATGCGTAACGGCTGCCCATGGACTGACCTTAAGGGAGGCCGATGAGCGCACTCAAGGGAGGCCGATGAGTGAACTCATCCAGAAACCCTACTGAGCCTAACAGTGACAATGTATATACAGTCCGGTCCGTTCGTCAATGAGTATCGCATATCCGCCTAGGGGGCTAGTAACGTCAGACCCCCAGAAGCAGTATAAGTCGTGTCGGAGTGAAGCCCAATAACACCCTGAGATACTACTGGAGTACCTACCAGTAAATCTCCTGCCACGGCCGTGGGCTATGTGTAATGGCTCTCCTAGACACAGCACGATCTCGCCCCCAATACCGGGAGAGACGAATCCCCTGCCGATCCGCTCACCTGCCTCCATATGGCTCGGGACTGTACCCAAAAGCTACCTGTTTGCACGACTCCTTTGAGCCATGGTAGGGTAGAAATCAAAGCACAGTGGGAACTCACACGAGACAAATGATGACCTCAGGTCGATGAACTAACCTGTACACATGTCACCAGGGAACTGCTATCTGACGATAGGTATAGTACTAACTAGCAGATTCCCGGCGAGTCATGTCCGGTGTACTCATAACCCAATGAGCACCTGTATACATCTTAGGTGATCCAACTGACACCAGTGGCTTGTGAGACCGGCCACCGCCCCTCGTCGGGGTCTCGACTGTATACACTAGTCTACTCCGGAGTATCGATGCCCTGTCTCGAAACTCCCACGACTAGGGACCAAAATTAAGGATATGCATATAAACTACCCAACTCTCACATATATGATCGCCATCATACTGTTGGTAGTAAAGCAAGATCCTAAGGGCTCTATCAAAGTGTAACATGCAATCAGTCACCTGAACATGTACACGACTGATAAAGGCAAACCAGATAGCATACTATCATCTCGAGTAAGACTGTTCTACCGGGATAGGTCCTCCACAATCATTGCAATCACGTACCTGCGATCCAATAATTGACTATGAGGGCACTATCTCCAACAATCTCCCACTTGCACTCAAGGCTAATATTGCGATGTCGACTACTCATAGCCCGTGTGAAACCGAACATCCAACTCCTCTACTAATCAGTTTCACAAAGCCCGTTTGTAAAACTATTGTGTTCGAGAAATAGCCTCAGTGAGTGGATCCGCCTAGATGTTTCTTTCTATATCTCTCTAAATCTCAAGTTCGCGGAGAAAGCCATCTCCCGAATTGAGTAATACCTGTCTTAGAATATGTCTGGATATCTGATGGGACCTAGTTCATAAATGAACTCCAAATCCAAACTTCTTAGACTGTATCGATCACTAAACCTAATCAGTATCCGGCACTATGCCACCCACAGTATCCTCTTGGACCACCTGTCCACAATACTGTCCCTCTTTGTCAGAGGGAAAAACTATAACTCTGACAATCACTCTGTCATCCATGTCACCTTTGAAGCCTGGAATGATAATCGTCTCCCGAAGGAGGCTGCCGTCATCAAATCCGTAGAACATGTACTTATGTTCTAAAACTGCTTCCTTATGTTTCTCCAGGATTGGATTAATACAAACTTATTGCTTCTAGTGCAAAAACAACATCTGGTGTGGTACTTGACATCTCATGATTGACTCAATTGCCTAAGCAAGTGATCTGTCAATCATGCACATCCCTCTCCCCTTTAGTCTATACGACACCTTTAGAGAGGGTGACTCCATCACCTGCAGGTACACCACCATGCTAGGAGTCAACTATTCTAAAAACCATTAGAATATCTGTCAAAGTACCCACATTGGGAAACTACCCAAATCCAGATCTAAAACCATAGATCTAGAAACCATAATGTCTGATATTATATCCATATCCTTTCTGGAGGATCAACTGTATGACGACCACAGTACAACCGATCGTAGTATAGGAATTTTACTTCCTACTCTGTGTATGTCATTTAGATACCATGACATCACACCCTACTACCTTCTTAACAGATCCATCCCCTATTCTGATTGAAGTCAAACCCATAACTGTCACATCAAAAATAGATGATCTATCTCTGCTATAACTGCTCTAGTCTATAAATAGACATAAGCTACTTGCCCACTAAGCTTCCGCTGCTCCCACTGACTATGACAACCCTCTGGCAGAATAATATACACGTACACTTCTAAAGCTAGTTTAGAACGACGCTATACTTATCCTCCTGCCTGGTCTCATAGTCTGGAACAACAGTAGTGTCAAGTCTGGGTAGATAAGAACCTCCCTGTCACCGTCCTTGAGGCTACCGAAGTACCTCTCGGGTGTCTGAGGTTACCCACCATATCTGCGGAGTGGCTATTGGAATGTCAAACCCTGATTGAATATATAGGTCCTATTAAATTTTCCGTAATCGTTCGCGGTTCTGGAATCACTTCCAGTTCTACCATACTCCCACTACTGTTTTCTGAAAAAGATCCATTTTACTAAAACTGTGGCGAGTCAAGAACAATATCACTATTGATCTTCCAAATGGTAGAATATCAACCCTCGACGTAGCCAGGGTCAACCCACAAACAGCCATTACAGAAACGTGCCCTGAGTTATTCAGTGTCTGGTTTTAAGCATAAGCTGGACAACTCCCCGTACCTTAACATCTTTTAAGGTACGATCCATTCTATATCCAATACAGAAACTTTGGCACTTATTTAATTGGAACCATATTCAATCATGCAGCTGTCTCCAGTGCATATCACTTAATGGAAAGAGGCTAATCAGCATTACTCAACTTAGGAATCCATCCAATTATGAGTAACCTGAAAAAGAAACACGTTTCTCAAAACCATCACTATCATCTGAATACCAATCACAAGAATCTACATCTTCGATCTCTTTGAAGAATCCCGATACTTGTGATATATGGTTCTCTACTTTATTCTTATACCCACAACTTCTCAAAACTTAGACCTTGTATTTCTACGAAACACTTGTCTAAATACTAGAGAATTTATAAGTAAATAGAACATAGTACGAGGACCTACCCCTTTGTCCTGATGGACACTGGACAACATACAATACTCTGTATAAGTCCGCTGAGTTAAACAACTCAAAACCTATGCGTCGTAGGTTGAAAACTGTACCGTGGCGATTTCCTCAAATATCACCAATTACAACGAATTCCGATATAATGAGGATGATCACCTAATTCCCAATATCTTACTCCCACTCATCATCTGTAAAACCATACAGATATGAGAATGAAACCTGGTAAATACATACCCTTGGAGTAAGTATCTAATCGGGAAAACAGTTTTTCTTTAACAATGCACCGAAACATGAAAATATTTCGTAGGGGTATCCTGGTATTCATAGCCTTGCCTCTTCCATAATCCAATTCATGACTTCAACCGTATATTTTATTGCCATCTCTCCAAATCCCTTTATTTGTCTTTAGTCGTTACCTTCTGTACACCATCGTTAGGCTAAATGGTTTTCTTCCTTCCCTACCGTTCGGCACCAGCCTATGGTTTGGAAGAAGACTATCCAGTAAGCATAATAGGTGTACCATCCTAAACCAAGGAGTACTCGCATCTTGAGAGAAAGTGATGATAAAAGACAACTGAATAATACCTTATTCCTTTAAAGGTGAAATAGTAGTGGCGATGAAGTACGCGGTTTGGTCGTGAATGATATCAGTCGCAATTTACTTTGCCCTCTTTCTAATCCCTTTATTTTGTCTTTACATATTACCTTCTGCATACCCTACTTAGGCTAATTGGTTTTCTTCATTCCCTACCTTTCGGCACCTGCCTATGGTTTGGAATAAGACTATCCAATAAGCGTAATAGGTGTACTCTCCTAAACCAAGGAGCCCTCGCAACCTGAGAGAAGGTGATAATAAAAGACAACTGAATAAACCAATTCTATTTCTCTTGAATCTGGATCCATCCTCGAAGAAGTCCCTTCGAGTTCGTATATAACCATACAATGGATCTATCCAATGGAAGTGGATATCCGTAGTAATACGGGTGTTTTGAGAAATGCAAAGGGTAAAAGAAGGAGTGGCAATGACTTATGCAACATAGACAATCCAAAAGCCAGTATTTTAAGAAGGTTCGGTCAACCTGGTCACTGAGCCATAGTCTAGGGTCGGTCAAAGGTCGCTGCCAAAGAGAGAGAGAGAAAAGAAACACTCTGCGTGCACTCTAACCTAGATCAGAATGGTTATCACTTTATCTAATCCGGAAACCTCCCACTGTCCTGTCAAATTCTCCTCCAAACCTGAAAGAAGAATCAATCGGGATCACCCGAAGAGTAAACCAACTCATCAGTGGGAATCGGGATCCAACTCTCATCGCATGATAACGTGATGGAATGCATCCACGTTACTCATACTCCAGAAGGTATGCGCATACTTGGCAAGTTTCAGTTTCTTTAGAAACTCCCGATATGATTTTTGCCCCATGCTCTTATGATCGTGACTAAGGGCCAGCCCATCATAAGTCACATGTCAAGTTCTTCCCATCATTATCTTGTTAATTTGAACCCACCCGTACTCGCCCTTGACTAAGGGCCAACAAGGCTGTACGACTGTCCCAAACCAACGCATCTATCTATGCAACATGTGAATACCCCAGCAGCTACCAATCACTATGTCCTGGCTAAGGGCCAGACCAACATAGCTTGAATACTACTGACCATTCATTTGAAATGACGGAGGGCTACGGCTGGTTTTTGGCGAAAAACCTTTAGCGTAGTGAACTTGATATCGCTGAAGGAACCTGATAGCTTTTTAAAATATAGTGGCGAAAACCTTTTGCGAAAGAGGTCACTCCCGGTAAAGGGATCTCGGCTCTTTCCTCGTGGAATGAGGTGCAGGATATTCCACTGAATACCGCTATGCAAAGCAACTTGTAATCGACTATAGTGAAGTTATTACCCTGACGCAAACTTCTGCCCAAGGGGTCAGTCCCGGTGAAGGGATATCGGCCCTTGCCCCATCGAATGAGGTGCAGGATATTCCACTGAATACCGCTATGCAAAACAAAAGGAAACGTCTTAGCAATAACACTTTTTAAATTTGTTCCAACAACTAAAACAGGTTTGTTTTACATTTCATTGATCAGAATCAACGCAGTCCCATCAATCAATCACACCAGAAAAGAACGAAAATAAAATGTACGTTTATGCCATCTGCATTCGTCACTGGGTCCCGTCATCACCCGTTAGGTTACTTAACTAACGACAGAGCGGGGACTGGACTAGCGCGGGTGTAAAACATATACAACATCTAATAGTATATAAACCAATATACAATAATCGCTCCAGGCGTGATAATATGCAACATTACAGAAAAGTAATAAGCATCACAGAACAATACAGATAATCTGGGATCCCCGAGTTTCACAGAGCCGCTGCTGAAACTCGACGTTCCCCTGTCGTGTGGATAGCCTGTGCAATGAAACCTAGACCCCTACGGGTGCGGCAAGTTACCCGCCAAAACCTGAAGCGAGGCAGCCCCCTACAGCATAGTGAATGGACCACCCTGCACTCCACGGAATCCGGTAATCTTGGGCACCCCTCCTTGGGTCAACCTGTACCCCCTACGAGTGCGGCGAATAGTCTGCCAATTCTAGAGTGGGACCCCTCTGCCTCTCAAAGCCATGAGATGCGGACCCGTTGCCCCCCAGAACCCGGCTATCCGTGCACTCCGTCGCGGGGTAAAACCTAGTACAGTAATGAAAAATATTACAACAGGTACATCGACCGCAACCTGGTCGTGCCCCAAAAGAATATTATACAACAGGCAGTGACGGCAGTCCACAAGTTGGACGCTCGCCCCGCAATATCAAATGTACAAATAAACTCAAACTGTACTACCATTGCACACTGCTATCCACCACGACAAATCCGCAACATCACAGTACAACACAGAACATCAACGCGAATGTCACGTTCGCAAACCCGTCTAAAAGAACTATAGCAATCAGACGCGGTCTACCGATCAAATGACATTCCCGGTCGGAGATATAATGTAAGCACTGTAAACTAACATGTTTAAATTTCGATCGACCAAATATCAAGAAGTGGGCCCCACTGCTTACTGGTGAACAGTAACAAAATCTGGGCCAAAACGATATTTACCAAAAACCCCAAAATCCAACAGAGAACCCACTGTACAAATTTGGGAGCATGAGCTCACCAAGTGGCCGCGGATGCGCGGCCAAACCATGGGTTTGGCCGCGTTTCCGCGGCGGTTTGGTGGATTCATGTCCCCAAATTTTGTCGTGGTTCTTAAAAAACCCTGCACAGTTTTCTGAGATGTGTGAAATATTTTTAGGACACCGTTTAAAATCAACAGAAACTGTCAAGATGAAAAAATGTGATTTTTGATTTCCGGTTCGATCGATGTTTTAAACGCGTTAGCACAAGTTAGTATAGCAAAATGGTTAGGCTCTGATACCACTGTAAGTCTATGCTAGCGCCCCGGCAGTCTACAGACGCCAAATGCGGAATAAAAACTTTTTAACTGGCGCTATCGTATACTTTAACCCGGATATTCCATTATTGCTAAACTAACAAACTGTAAAGAGTGTAGAAAGGTTATACCGAACGATCCGAGTCCTTCATTCTTTAACCATCATCCCATGCTCCGTTGCGGCTGCTCCGATTTCGTCGATCTCCGATCTTCTCGTCTAGGTGGCACCACATCACCGATTCTTTAAACGGGCTCCCTCCTCTGACTTGAGGCAACTCGGTCGTCAAGTTTGCTAAAAGAGACGACCAAGAATGATGTAGAGAATGAGTAGATGACTTTGTCTCGTTCCGTCCAAAGCTATGGACGGACGGTTAATGAAGTTGCCGTGGGAATCGGGTGTTGGAATGAAATGAGCTGTGAAATTCCATACACCGATAAAACCTATCATAATCTTTTCTAGCAAAATGAAACATCAAGTGAGAGAGAGAGGAAGGGGGCCGGCCTCTTATAGGAGGGGGGTGATCGTAGGAGAGGGGGGTGACCATTAGAACAAAATATCATAATGTGAACACAAAATAAATATCTTAAGCTTAACAAAAACTGGTTGAAATCAAAGCATGAGTCACAAGACACCTCACCAAATCTAGAACCTTCTAGAACCTTCTAGAAGCACGACTCACCCTCATCCAAGAAAAGATAAATCCGTCTTTAACCAAATGTTAAAAGACGGCTGATAGAAAACTGGAAACTGGCAACTTCCAAAAGTGATCCCGAAACGACTTTCAGGATAACCCCGTAACTGTATAATTATACCCGCATTTGTATTACGACCGAATACAAATGCAACTGAGACAAAGATATTATATATACTCAATATAATACTCGGATCCGGCTTAAACCAAAGCCGACCAGTATCATCTGCCCGAAAACTGACACGTGCGTAAACGCACGTGCATTTTCCGAACCCTGCCATAAAACCATACGGCTTCTACAACGTTTCGCCCGAACTTGGGAAACTGTCTGTGGGGAACTCTAATGACTCGTCAGTACCCTGTTAGTGGGTTTAACCACAAACCGTCAGCGGCACTAGCTATGCGTAACGGCTGCCCATGGACTGACCTCAAGGGAGGCCGATGAGCGTACTCAAGGGAGGCCGATGAGTGAACTCATCCAGAAACCCTACTGAGCCTAACAGTGACAATGTATATACAGTCCGGTCCGTTCGTCAATGAGTATCGCATATCCGCCTAGGGGGCTAGTAACGTCAGACCCCCAGAAGCAGTATAAGTCGTGTCGGAGTGAAGCCCAATAACACCCTGAGATACTACTGGAGTACCTACCAGTAAATCTCCTGCCACGGCCGTGGGCTATGTGTAATGGCTCTCCTAGACACAGCACGATCTCGCCCCCAATACCGGGAGAGACGAATCCCCTGCCGATCCGCTCACGTGCCTCCATATGGCTCGGGACTGTACCCAAAAGCTACCTGTTTGCACGACTCCTTTGAGCCGTGATAAGGTAGAAATCAAAGCACAGTGGGAACTCACATGAGACAAATGACGACCTTAGGTCGATGAACTAACCTGTACACATGTCACCAGGGAACTGCTATCTGACGATAGGTATAGTACTAACTAGCAGATTCCCGGCGAGTCATGTCCGGTGTACTCATAACCCAATGAGCACCTGTATACATCTTAGGTGATCCAACTGACACCAGTGGCTTGTGAGACCGGCCACCGCCCCTCGTCGGGGTCTCGACTGTATACACTAGTCTACTCCGGAGTATCGATGCCCTGTCTCGAAACTCCCACGACTAGGGACCAAAATTAAGGATATGCATATAAACTACCCAACTCTCACATATATGATCGCCATCATACTGTTGGTAGTAAAGCAACATCCTAAGGGCTCTATCAAAGTGTAACATGCAATCAGTCACCTGAACATGTACACGACTGATAAAGGCAAACCAGATAGCATACTATCATCTCGAGTAAGACTGTTCTACCGGGATAGGTCCTCCGCAATCATTGCAATCACGTACCTGCGATCCAATAATTGACTATGAGGGCACTATCTCCAACACGAAGGACTCGGATCGTTCGGTATAACCGTTCTACACTCTTTACAGTTTGTTAGTTTAGCAATAATGGCAGATCCGGGTTAAAGTATACGATAGCGCCAGTTAAAAAGTTTTTGTTCCGCATTTGGCGTCTGTAGACGGCCGGGGCGCTAGCGTAGACTTACAGCTACAATCTTTGTAGATCCGGTACTCCACCTCCTAGGCTCCGTGATGACGTCCCTCCGCTGTCCAAATTGAATCCATGACTCTAGCATTTACTTCATCGGAGAAAAGGGCGGACTTGGTCGTCGGTTCGATGCCGAAGATGATCTACGTCGAGGCATCACAAGATCAAGCTCCAACTTCACCAAGCCATAAAAACTTGTGAAGGAAACACCCTATACTACTTGGCAAGAGGTAGAGGATGAAGAAATAGGAGGCGGGTTCACTTTAGAATTGGATTTCTCACTTGATTTCTCAAGTTGCCATTGGTGTAGAAAGCTTTTCTTTTTCTTGCTCATGAAGAAGAAGAAGAAAAAGATATGATAAGTGTTATATAAATTAGATAAATAAATCAATACTTATCATTTACTAACCCTTGGTTAAGTGTAGAGAATGTACTATGGTTAGTTCATATGGTTAAGGTTAAGCATGAGACAAGAATGGTGACTTAGTCAAAGTTTCATGAATGTTCAATTAAAAACAAATAAAGCCACCATTCATCTTTCTCTTTTCCAAAATGAATAAGATAAATAAATAGATAAATAAGTAAATGAAAAAACAAAACCCTAATCATTAGTTTAACCATGGTTTAATTCTTTACACTTAACCAAGTAAGCATGTATCATCAAACATGATGCAATCATGTGCACAAATGTATATCACATATACAACTTGCACAATTCAAGTGAGAAAATCCATTTAAAGTGAACCAATACTAGTTAATGCAAAGTAATATATCAAATATATAATTATACATTAAATCATTAAATCAACACTTGATTCAATGATTCGGTCATGTCGCATATAACCGGCTAGTATCCAATGTATCGGCTTATCGAGTCAATCCTTGATTCGATAACTAGGTTATATCGCATACAACCATTCGACACATTCATCACGAGAATGAAATACGGTATCACATACACGCATTATTCTCGGTCCCGCACATATCTCATATGCGCTCCTATTTCGTTTCGCTTGAGCCAGGAAACCTCTGTGTAGGACTCTAAAGACTCGTCAATACGCCGGCAGCAGGTGAAGATCTATAACGTTTTAAAAATAATTAAATAAATAATTAAATGAATAAAATTGTTTAAGTGAATTTTATAAATTTCGGTAAAGTAAAATGTATTTTTCGTAAAATTAAACCGTAATTGTTTTTCATTATAATTTCAAAAATACATATTTTAATTATGTAATTACTAGTAAATGGTGTTTATTTAGCCACTTATAAATTTTTATTTTAATTAAATATTTTTCCTAAATTAATTATTTTAAATATTAACATAAGTTTTATTTTTAAAACTAAATTAGTGTAAATTACAAATTTGAAAGGTTTTAATTTGTAAAAATGAGCCATGGTATATTAGAATCAAGTGTGTAATATGCAAAATCTTTTCCAAAACTCTCCATGGTTCTAGAAATTTCTAGGAAAAAGGTTAAATTGAAAAAGTTAGATAATAAAGGGTTTAAGTGAAAAAAATGCATTATTTATGAACTTTCTACACAATACCACACATTTTTTTCTCTCTCTCCACCCTCCTCCCTCTCCATGGCCGGCCTCCCCTCCATGGGTAGCCCCAAAATTTTCCCCCCATCATTTTTGCAATAAAAATCATCAAAATTCATCAAAAATTCCAAAAATAAATCTCAAAAATCAACATTCAACCTCTACCATTTTCCTTTGACCTATTTAGCATGGATTTTGGAGATGGAAAGCATGCATTTTGGAGGCTCATTTTCATGTTTGGGTTTCATATTTTGAAGGTATAAATTTCCTTCTTTTGTTTTATTTCTATTAGATGTTTCTTTTAAAGCATAATTAGATTTAATATATTAATTCTAGTTGCAAATTTTAAAATTAAAGTTAGGGTTTGTAAATTCAAGTTGTGGTTTTTATTAATTAAATAAGGTTATAATAGCTAGTTTAACATCTTTTTGAGTGGAAAAATATTGCATGGTTGTTGTATAATAAATTGTTTATTCAAATTGTTTTAATTAAGCTATTTAGCTAACTAGATTTTTCAAAAATGTGTTTGTGGGTAAAATAAAATTCTTATTAAGCTTGTTATCATTAGATGGTAGTTTTAATGAGAATATTAGAACATTAAAGGAAAGAAAAACTTAGTTTGATCGCTAGTTTTCTTTGATAATTGGAAAATAGTAATAAAATGCAAGTATTTTGTAAACTAGATTTTAGAAATTCCAATATAAATGAGATTAAAAATATAATTATGGTTTCATTATATCATTATCATCATGAATTGTGGTTTAAGTCATTAATTTATGCAAAATCATGTTTTGTGGTGGAATTTAAGAATTTTGCTTGAAAAATGTTGAAAATTGTTAAAGGTTGCAAACTAGAAATTTCAAATTAATACAAATTTGTGTAATAAAAATATAGTAATGGTTTGTATAGTCTAGTTATGCTATTTAATGAGTTTTATGACCATTGGTTTCATTTAAATTTCAAGTTTTGATGAAAAACGGTAAATTGGTATTTTCGGGTTTTACGAAATTGGACGGTTTGATGGATTTTAGGTTTTCGATGGATTTAATCATGTTTTATAATATAAGTAAGGTGTTTTAAAACTGCGAGTTATTTGTTGATGTTTATCTCGATCCATCGGAGTTTGTACGCCGATATCGAGCGATATTTGGTTCTTTTGCGTGGACGGGACATAGGTTTTAACCTATGCTTGTTCCTTGCGTCGTTTTGGCTTTTGTATGTGATTCAGTTTACGATACTATTTATATGTTTGCGTTTAGGTACCCTCATGTGGACTGCGGGCGATGAAGAGGATGATGGCGACACCGTCTTCGGCAGACATGGACCAGGTGAGTAGATGCATATCTACGGAGGGAAGTCGGGTGGATGGCGTTTAGCACCCCCGCAATGTAGAATAGGAATAGTACTTATTGACATTAGGAAACCAGATGTGACCCTAGATTCTTAATGAGTAGGACCCTAGTAATGACCCTAGGCTGGACCAGACTGATTCAGGAAGACCATACCAGAGGATGAATACCCTGGAAGAGGTTCGTAGGTTTCAGGTAGAAACACACACACGCACAGACTGAAAGTCGACATGGAGTATACGTATATGTGTGTATATATATAAAACTAGGTATAGGTGTATATATATATATACAATACGTATATGGGATTCATTGATGTGATATGATATCTGAGGTATGATGAAACAGTATAACTGGGCTTGATGCCGTGATTCTTGACTATACAGTCGTATTAAAGTGTTAGCGGATCATTAGAGAATGAGATAATGAACATGAATATATAAATTATAAAGGGTGGTGGTGATATGGAGGTACATGGGACGCTAAAATAGTACCTGGGCTGTAGCTTGTGACTGATCACGATATGATATATGTATGACTTAATCACAATATGACACATGTGACATGATATTTCTGAGGATAAACTAAGGATTATTCTATGATGGCAATGATATATGATTGATGTATGCGATTATAGTTTAGCACCTTGATCATGAGATGTGTTGATGATGACATTATACGAATGATGAGACGCCTAGGAGATACTTGACCCGTATCCCGATATTGGGATGCCGTACGATGGATTTTACCGTACGAGGCCTAGTTATGATGATTGATCCGCACTCTTGATTCGAGAAAGCCGTAATACGTACGTGATGCTATTGAGGCGGGATCGCCGACTATTAGAGATATTGATTCAGACCTTAGGTAGACTCTAGTTTCTTACTGACTAGTTTAGGTTTGATTCATATAGTGGTAGTTGTACTCGTATATCGCAGAGGAGTGGATAATGCACATCTGTCTTGCATTCATACTGTAATCATCATGGTGCATGTTCTTTTATATGTTGCTATAATCAGTATAAACTTTACCTGTTAGGACACCAGCACTATTACCGATGATGCGCATATTCCACGCACACTTATTTGCCGGCTCACACACATCATCATCGGTAATTGCTATGTCACGTACACTTTAGATCATATTGTCTTTTATGGATAGAATCAGTTAACAACTAGACCGATATAATATTGTGATTATTCTCTGATGTTAGTATGGACATGATATTTATTACTTAGAGATTCATGCATTCATATTTTCATGTTATCATGCAGTATTATGGGCATATGCCGACACTTATCATATAGTTACTCATGATTTTGAGATTTGGATTTCTATGAGATTTCTGGATTTTGGGGAAAACCGCAAGAATATGTAAAAAACTTCTCTCTCTCCTCCTCTTCTCTTTTTAAAAACATAAGATGCGGTTTTCTCGTGATGTATGTGTCGTCCACCATGAGATTTCATGTTTTCTGTTGGATTTCGAGACCCGATTCGAGGAGTGGATGAACCGTCTTGGGTACATGGTGGGCCCGGTATGGTACCCCGGGGCAAGAAGATCGAGTTGTAGATGATGAGCCTGGCAGGGGAAGGCTACCTACCGGTGATGTCTGGCGCGGCGGATATCCGGAGGATACCGACCGTTGTCGTGAGATTTGATGATATGGGCCGATCCGGACTGACGGAGCCCGAGATATTGAGACTTGAGATTACATGTGTTGTGTCGACGCTTGACACGGATTTCCATGGATTTCATTGTTGAGATTTCAGATTCTTATACACATTTTACTATGATAACAGCTAAAGATTTCTTATACATATATATCTGGATTTCAGGATTTGTTACTTTACATTCATGGTGCATGCATTTCATTTCATATGACAAAGTATTATATGAGGCACTGACACAAGCACGGAGTATCTGCACTTACACATAGTTTTACCCTGCTATTACTTGATGATTGGGATATTATAGTGTATTATTATGACCTAGGATAGCGTCGTGCATTCGATTTCTTTTCGTAGATGTCTTCTACTCACGAGTTGGCAACTCACCCCCGTTGTGCCAAATTTTATTTCAGGTTCGATGTACAGGTTTCCGTGGCAGCTTGTTGGCACATCTTTTCTTCAGGGTGATTTGCACGGTAGGTTGGTTCACTTGTATCCGAACCACCATTGTACTTTTATTCATTCATTTGTATCTAGTAAGCTCCATCAACCATACTTGTATTACTTGATAAGTTTATTGGACCAGTCTTTTATTTCGACCTTAGAGTCGCGCATGTATTATTCTGATCTGGTGGTTTTGTTTTCTTTTGAGTTTTGAGCCTCGCCCTTTGGCGCTGTATGTTATTGTGTTTGTTGTGGTTGTTTCCGCCTGTTGGCGTTGAGCTAGCACCCGTTTGGGGATGCTTTTTTATTGTTTATTTATATTATACTTGTTGTACCCGTTTGGGGGCCAGTTTTTATAGAGAAGACTCTGCCGAAATTTTTGAGAAAATTTGCTGATACTTTTAAACTTGTTTTCTTTCTTCTTCTTCTTCTTCTTTTATGGTTTAGATTTCTGGGCTTCGGCTTACTTAGATTACGTGGCGCCTCTAGACGCTTCGTAATCTAAGTGCCGGTCACGTTCCGTACTTTCGGGTCGTGACAAAGTTGGTATCAGAGCGCTAGGTTTAACCTTGTATAAGTCTAGGTGACCCTTGGTTGATGGAGTAGGCGATTTAGGTAGAGTAACGTACCGTGGGTATGGTCCGCGGCATACTTACGATACGCTACTCTGCTTAAGGAGCCTTAGGATGTATATTGTTTGCACCGTATTTCATTCGTTCCTTTGATCTGTCTTCGTCGATGTCGGATGGTGGTTTCTGTTACCACGGGCAGAGGGAGCCGCGGCTCGAATGCGATAACCATTAGAGTATTGGTTATTATTGAGGATTGAAGCATTGTTTAGCGTGCGGATGAAGGGTATTCACATGCCGTCCGGATGAAGTTAAAGGGTTCGAACGATTATCAGAACACCATTTTCCCAAGTTTAAAGTATTCGGAAGAACATGCAGGTATTTCGATGGACCCTCTATAAGAATGAAACCCTAACTCGACATAATGACCACGAGAACGCCCTTGAACCTTAGGGTTTACGGCAGTTTCGCAGTGCCATTAGTGAGGCTTGGGTTTGCCCTTCTACAGCTGGATCATCGATGCTGGGGTATGTACCGGATATTTTTAAACTGTACTTGAGTGTTGAGCTCTCGGGGAATTATGGGATTTTGATGGATCGATCGAAAAGCTTAATGTAGTCCGGATATCAAGTGAAGGGATCGACTATGTGGGAGACTCTAGACATGAGTATTGCCGTTGGTAGCGCAGTCAGCACACCTATGAAAGAACGAGTTCGAAGCAGTCGACATCAGAGGAAAGAGGCGCACATTGACGATAGTGTTTACAATTGTGATTTAGTGATTTGAATTTCATATTTTCATTGATTGGATTTTTGTATTTTGAGGATTTTGTTCTACGATTGGTATTTCATGTGTGTACCTTCATTCTATTTGTGTTTCATATATCAGTTGTATTGATGTTGTTTAGTACACACCCAGTACACTTGATTTGGTTTTATAAATATTTTGGGATTTTTGATTGATTTCGTGCATAGGGGTTACACATGATTTTTACATATGTTTCGACCTAGTTTTCAAGAATTTTTGTACTGTGATTTCGATTTTGATATTCAATGTATGTTTTCGTGCACCATGTGCACCTGATTAGGATTCTTGCGCATACTTGGCGCACTTGATGCGATTTTGTGCACACCAGATGCACTAAATCGGGGTTTTGTGCAGATTAGATGCACCTGATATTGTGTCGTGCACGCCCGTTGCACTTGACAGATGTTTTTGGTGCACACCTGTTGCACTTAGTTTTGTTTTGTGGGTATTCATGGTATCTGTAATTGGTTTCGATTTCAGTGCGCACCAGACGCACATGACATTTTATTGATGTGATTGGGATTGATTTTAGTTTGAGCAGTATGTTTTCCCAATTATTATTATTGATTTAGTAACCAAGCGGGACGTGTATGTTAAATAAACGATATATATATATATAGTTATTTTTTTTAAATTAAACGTCCGCTACTTATGCCGTGACACGTGCATTGCACGGCGATTTTCAAGAGGGGTTTTCGTATGCTTTTTTATTGTGATATTTAGGTGATTTCACTATAATGCACACTATATATAAGTTGTAGATTGATGTATATTATGTTGGTTTTCATATTGGGTTTTGATATTTTATTCTCGCCATAACTCCGATGATTGCGTTATGCTTGACGGAGTTGATTTTTGTTATGTATTGATGATTTCGGAGCCCCGACGATTTGAGTGTTTTGCTAAATGTTTTAGTATTTGGAGGGGGAGTTTTAATTTAAATTCGGGGACCGAATTTCTTAAAGGGGGGAAGATTATAACGTTTTAAAAATAACTAAATAAATAATTAGATGAATAAAATTGTTTAAGTGAATTTTATGAATTTCGGTAAAGTAAAATGTATTTTTCGTAAAATTAAACCGTAATTGTTTTTCATTATAATTTCAAAAATACATATTTTAATTATGTAATTACTAGTAAATGGTGTTTATTTATCCACTTATAAATTTTTATTTTAATTAAATATTTTTCCTAAATTAATTATTTTAAATATTAACATAAGCTTTATTTTTTAAACTAAATTAGTGTAAATTACAAATTTGAATGGTTTTAATTTGTAAAAATGAGCCATGGTATATTAGAATCAAGTGTGTAATATGCAAAATCTTTTCCAAAATCTCTCCATGGTTCTAGAAATTTCTAGGAAAAAGGTTAAATTGAAAAGGTTAGATAATAAAGGGTTTAAGTGAAAAAATACATTATTTTTGAACTTTATACACAATACCACACATTTTCTCTCTCTCTCCACCCTCCTCCCTCTCCATGGCCGGCCTCCCCTCCATGGGTAGCCCCAAAATTTTTCCCCCATCATTTTTGCAATAAAAATCATCAAAATTCATCAAAAATTCCAAAAATAAATCTCAAAAATCAACATTCAACCTCTACAATTTTCCTTTGACCTATTTAGCATGGATTTTGGAGATGGAAAGCATGCATTTTGGAGGCTCATTTTCATGTTTGGGTTTCATATTTTGAAGGTATAAATTTCCTTCTTTTGTTTTATTTCTATTATATGTTTCTTTTAAAGCATAATTAGATTTAATATATTAATTCTAGTTGCAAATTTTAAAATTAAAGTTAGGGTTTGTAAATTCAAGTTGTGGTTTTCATTAATTAAATAAGGTTATAATAGCTAGTTTAACATCTTTTAGAGTGGAAAAATATTGCATGGTTGTTGTATAATAAATTGTTTATTCAAATTGTTTTAATTAAGCTATTTAGCTAACTAGATTTTTTAAAAATGTGTTTGTGGGTAAAATAAAATTCTTATTAAGCTTGTTATCATTAGATGGTAGTTTTAATGAGAATATTAGCATATTAAAGTAAAGAAAAACTTAGTTTGATCACTAGTTTCCTTTGATAATTGGAAAATAGTAATAAAATGCTAGTATTTTGTAAACTAGATTTTAGAAATTCCTATATAAATGAGATTAAAAATATAATTATGGTTTCATTATATCATTATCATCATGAATTGTGGTTTAAGTCATTAATTTATGCAAAATCATGTTTTGTGGTGGAATTTAGGTATTTTGCTTGAAAATTGTTGAAAATTGTTAAAGGTTGCAAACTAGAAATTTCAAATTAATACAAATTTGTGTAATAAAAATATAGTAATGGTTTGTATAGTCTAGTTATGCTATTTAATGAGTTTTATAACCATTGGTTTCATTTAAATTTCAAGTTTTGATGAAAAACGGTAAATTGGTATTTTCGGGTTTTACGAAATTGGACGGTTTGATGGATTTTAGGGTTTCGATGGATTTAATCATGTTTTATGATATAAGTAAGGTGTTTTAAAACTACGAGTTATTTGTTGATGTTTATCTCGATCCATCGGAGTTTGTACGCCGATATCGAGCGATATTTGGTTCTTTTGCGTGGACGGGACATAGGTTTTAACCTATGCTTGTTCCTTGCGTCGTTTTGGATTTTGTATGTGATTCAGTTTACGATACTATTTATATGTTTACGTTTAGGTACCCTCACGTGGACTGCGGGCGATGAAGAGGATGGTGGCGACACCGTCTTCGGCAGACATGGACCAGGTGAGTAGATGCATATCTACGGGGGGAAGTCGGGTGGATGGCGTTTAGCACCCCCGCAACATAGAATAGGAATAGTACTTATTGACATTAGGAAACCAGATGTGACCCTAGATTCTTAATGAGTAGGACCCTAGTAATGACCCTAGGCTGGACCAGACTGATTCAGGAAGACCATACCAGAGGATGAATACCCTGGAAGAGGTTCGTAGGTTTCAGGTAGAAACACACACACGCACACACTGAAACTCGACATGGAGTATACGTATATGTGTGTATATATATAAAACTAGGTATAGGTGTATATATATATATACAACACGTATATGGGATTCATTGATGTGATATGATATCTGAGATATGATGAAACAGTATAACTGGGCTTGATGCCGTGATTCTTGACTATACAGTCGTATTAAAGTGTTAGCGGATCATTAGAGAATGAGATAATGAACATGAATATATAAATTATAAAGGGTGGTGGTGATATGGAGGTACATGGGACGCTAAAATAGTACCTGGGCTGTAGCTTGTGACTGATCACGATATGATATATGTATGACTTAATCACAATATGACACATGTGACATGATATTTCTGAGGATAAACTAAGGATTATTCTATGATGGCAATGATATATGATTGATGTATGCGATTATAGTTTAGCACCTTGATCATGAGATGTGTTGATGATGACATTATACGAATGATGAGACGCCTAGGAGATACTTGACCCGTATCCCGATATTGGGATGCCGTACGATGGATTTTACCGTACGAGGCCTAGTTATGATGATTGATCCGCACTCTTGATTCGAGGAAGCCGTAATACGTACGTGACGCTATTGAGGCGGGATCGCCGACTATTAGAGATATTGATTCAGACCTTAGGTAGACTCTAGTTTCTTACTGACTAGTTTCTTAGGTTAAGTTCCATAGAAGGTTAGATAGACACTAGTTTAGGTTTGATTCATATAGTGGTAGTTGTACTCGTATATCGCAGAGGAGTGGATAATGCACATCTGTCTTGCATTCATACTGTAATCATCATGGTGCATGTTCTTTTATATGTTGCTATAATCAGTATAAACTTTACCTGTTAGGACACCAGCACTATTACCGATGATGCGCATATTCCACGCACACTTATTTGCCGGCTCACAAACATCATCATCGGTAATTGCTATGTCACGTACACTTTAGATCATATTGTCTTTTATGGATAGAATCAGTTAACAACTAGACCGATATAATATTGTGATTATTCTCTGATGTTAGTATAAACATGATATTTATTACTTAGACATTCATGCATTCATATTTTCATGTTATCATGCAGTATTATGGGCATATGCCGACACTTATCATATAGTTACTCATGATTTTGAGATTTGGATTTCTATGAGATTTCTGGATTTTGGGGAAAACCGCAAGAATATGTAAAAAACTTCTCTCTCTCCTCCTCCTCTCTTTTTAAAAACATATGATGCGGTTTTCTCGTGATGTATGTGTCGTCCACCATGAGATTTCATGTTTTCTGTTGGATTTCGAGACCCGATTCGAGGAGTGGATGAACCGTCTCGGGTACATGGTGGGCCCGGTATGGTACCCCGGGGCAAGAAGATTGAGTTATAGACGATGAGCCTGGCAGGGGAAGGCTACCTACCGGTGATGTCTGGCGCGGCGGATATCCGGAGGATACCGACCGTTGTCGTGAGATTTGATGATATGGGCCGATCCGGACTGACGGAGCCCGAGATATTGAGACTTGAGATTACATGTGTTGTGTCGACGCTTGACACGGATTTCCATGGATTTCATTGTTGAGATTTCAGATTCTTAATACACATTTTACTATGATAACAGCTAAAGATTTCTTATACATATATATCTGGATTTCAGGATTTGTCACTTTACATTCATGGTGAATGCATTTCATTTTATATGACAAAGTATTATATGAGGCACTGACACAAGCACGGAGTATCTGCACTTACACGTAGTTTTACCCTGCTATTACTAGATGATTGGGATATTATAGTGTATTATTATGACCTAGGATAGCGTCGTGCATTCGATTTCTTTTCGTAGATGTCTTCTACTCGCGAGTTGGCAACTCACCCCCGTTGTGCCAAATTTTATTTCAGGTTCGATGTACACGTTTCCGTGGCAGCTTGTTGGCACATCTTTTCTTCAGGGTGATTTGCACGGTAGGTTGGTTCACTTGTATCCGAACCACCATTGTACTTTTATGCATTCATTTGTATCTAGTAAGCTCCATCAACCATACTTGTATTACTTGATAAGTTTATTGGACCAGTCTTTTATTTCGACCTTAGAGTCGCGCATGTATTATTCTGATCTGGTGGTTTTGTTTTCTTTTGAGTTTTGAGCCTCGCCCTTTGGCGTTGTATGTTATTGTGTTTGTTGTGGTTGTTTTCTCCTGTTGGCGTTGAGCTAGCACCCGTTTGTGGATGCTTTTTTATTGTTTATTTATATTATACTTGTTGTACCCGTTTGGGGGCCAGTTTTTATAGAGGAGACTCTGCCGAAATTTTTGAGAAAATTTGCTGATACTTTTAAACTTGTTTTCTTTTTTCTTCTTCTTCTTCTTTTATGGTTTAGATTTCTGGGCTTCGGCTTACTTAGGTTACGTGGCGCCTCTAGACGCTTCGTAATCTAAGTGCCGGTCACATTCCGTACTTTCGGGTCGTGACAAAGTTGGTATCAGAGCGCTAGGTTTAACCTTGTATAAGTCTAGGTGACCCTTGGTTGATGGAGTAGGCGATTTAGGTAGAGTAACGTACCGTGGGTATGGTCCGCGGCATACTTACGATACGCTACTCTGCTTAAGGAGCCTTAGGATGTACATTGTTTGCATCGTATTTCATTCGTTCCTTTGATCTGTCTTCGTCGATGTCGGATGGTGGTTTCTGTTACCACGGGCAGAGGGAGCTGCGGCTCGAATGCGATAACCATTAGAGTATTGGTTATTATTGAGGATTGAAGCATTGTTTAGCGTGCGGATGAAGGGTATTCACATGCCGTCCGGATGAAGTTAAAGGGTTCGAACGATTATCAGAACACCATTTTCCCAAGTTTAAAGTATTCGGAAGAACATGCAGGTATTTCGATGGACCCTCTAGAAGAATGAAACCCTAACTCGACATAATTACCACGAGAACGCCCTTGAACCTTAGGGTTTACGGCAGTTTCGCAGTGCCATTAGTGAGGCTTAGGTTTGCCCTTCTACAGCTGGATCATCGATGCTGGGGTATGTACGGGATATTTTTAAACTGTACTTGAGTGTTGAGCTCTCGGGGAATTATGGGATTTTGATGGATAGATCGAAAAGCTTAATGTAGTCCGGATATCAAGTGAAGGGATCGACTATGTGGGAGACTCTAGACATGAGTATTGCCGTTGGTAGCGCAGTCAGCACACCTACGAAAGAACGAGTTCGAAGCAGTCGACATCAGAGGAAAGAGGCGCACATTGACGATAGTGTTTACAATTGTGATTTAGTGATTTGAACTTCATATTTTCATTGATTGGATTTTTGTATTTTGAGGATTTTGTTCTACGATTGGTATTTCATGTGTGTACCTTCATTCTATTTGTGTTTCATATATCAGTTGTATTAATATTGTTTAGTACACACCCAATACACTTGATTTGGTTTTATATATATTTTGGGATTTTTGATTGATTTCGTGCATAGGGGTTACACATGATTTTTACATATGTTTCGACCTAGTTTTCATGCATTTTTGTACTGTGATTTCGATTTTGATATTCAATGTATGTTTTCGTGCACCATGTGCACCTGATTAGGATTCTTGCGCATACTTGGCGCACTAGATGCGATTTTGTGCACACCAGATGCACTAAATCGGGGTTTTGTGCAGATTAGATGCACCTGATATTGTGTCGTGCACGCCCGTTGCACTTGATAGATGTTTTTGGTGCACACCTGTTGCACTTAGTTTTGTTTTGTGGGTATTCATGGTATCTGTAATTGGTTTCGATTTCAGTGCGCACCGGACGCACATGACATTTTATTGATGTGATTGGGATTGATTTTAGTTTGAGCAGTATGTTTTCCTAATTATTATTATTGATTTAGTTACCAGGAGGGACGTGTATGTTAAATAAACGATATATATATATATATAGTTATTTTTTTTAAATTAAACGTCCGCTACTTATGTCGTGACACGTGCATTGCACGGCGATTTTCAAGAGGGGTTTTCGTATGCTTCTTTATTATGATATTTAGGTGATTTCACTATAATGCACACTATATATAAGTTGTAGATTGATGTATATTATGTTGGTTTTCATATTGGGTTTTGATATTTTATTCTCGCCATAACTCCGATGATTGCGTTATGCTTGATGGAGTTGATTTTTGTTATGTATTGATGATTTCGGAGCCCCGACGATTTGAGTGTTTTGCTAAATGTTTTAGTATTTGGAGGGGGAGTTTTAATTTAAATTCGGGGACCGAATTTCTTAAAGGGGGGAAGATTATAACGTTTTAAAAATAATTAAATAAATAATTAAATGAATAAAATTGTTTAAGTGAATTTTATGAATTTCGGTAAAGTAAAATGTATTTTTCGTAAAATTAAACCGTAATTGTTTTTCATTATAATTTCAAAAATACATATTTTAATTATGTAATTACTAGTAAATGGTGTTTATTTAGCCACTTATAAATTTTTATTTTAATTAAATATTTTTCCTAAATTAATTATTTTAAATATTAACATATGCTTTATTTTTTAAACTAAATTAGTGTAAATTACAAATTTGAATGGTTTTAATTTGTAAAAATGAGCCATGGTATATTAGAATCAAGTGTGTAATATGCAAAATCTTTTCCAAAATCTCTCCATGGTTCTAGAAATTTCTACGAAAAAGGTTAAATTGAAAAAGTTAGATAATAAAGGGTTTAAGTGACAAAAATGCATTATTTATGAACTTTCTACACAATACCACACATTTTTTCTCTCTCTCCACCCTCCTCCCTCTCCATGGCCGGCCTCCCCTCCATGGGTAGCCCCAAAATTTTTCCCCCATTATTTTTGAAATAAAAATCATCAAAATTCATCAAAAATTCCAAAAATAAATCTCAAAAATCAACATTCAACCTCTACCATTTTCCTTTGACCTATTTAGCATGGATTTTGGAGATGGAAAGCATGCATTTTGGAGGCTCATTTTCATGTTTGGGTTTCATATTTTAAAGGTATAAATTTCCTTCTTTTGTTTTATTTCTATTAGATGTTTCTTTTAAAGCATAATTAGATTTAATATATTAATTCTAGTTGCAAATTTTAAAATTAAAGTTAGGGTTTGTAAATTCAAGTTGTGGTTTTCATTAATTAAATAAGGTTATAATAGCTAGTTTAACATCTTTTAGAGTGGAAAAATATTGCATGGTTGTTGTATAAAAAATTGTTTATTCAAATTATTTTAATTAAGCTATTTAGCTAACTAGATTTTTCAAAACTGTGTTTGTGGGTAAAATAAAATTCTTATTAAGCTTGTTATCATTAGATGGTAGTTTTAATGAGAATATTAGCATATTAAAGGAAAGAAAAACTTAGTTTGATCACTAGTTTCCTTTGATAATTGGAAAATAGTAATAAAATGTTAGTATTTTGTAAACTAGATATTAGAAATTCCTATATAAATGAGATTAAAAATATAATTATGGTTTCATTATATCATTATCATCATGAATTGTGGATTAAGTCATTAATTTATGCAAAATCATGTTTTGTGGTGGAATTTAGGTATTTTGCTTGAAAAATGTTGAAAATTGTTAAAAGTTGCAAACTAGAAATTTCAAATTAATACAAATTTGTGTAATAAAAATATAGTAATGGTTTGTATAGTCTAGTTATGCTATTTAATGAGTTTTATGACCATTGGTTTCATTTAAATTTCAAGTTTTGATGACAAACGGTAAATTGGTATTTTCGGGTTTTACGAAATTGGACGGTTTGATGGATTTTAGGGTTTCGATGGATTTAATCATGTTTTATAATATAAGTAAGGTGTTTTAAAACTACGAGTTATTTGTTGATGTTTATCTCGATCCATCGGAGTTTGTATGCCGATATCGAGCGATATTTGGTTCTTTTGCGTGGACGGGACATAGGTTTTAACCTATGCTTGTTCCTTGCGTCGTTTTGGCTTTTGTATATGATTCAGTTTACGATACTATTTATATGTTTGCGTTTAGATACCCTCACGTAGACTGCGGGCGATGAAGAGGATGATGGCGACACCGTCTTCGGCAGACATGGACCAGGTGAGTAGATGCATATCTACAGGGGGAAGTCGGGTGGATGGCGTTTAGCACCCCCGCAACGTAGAATAGGAATAGTACTTATTGAAATTAGGAAACCAGATGTGACCCTAGATTCTTAATGAGTAGGACCCTAGTAATGACCCTAGGCTGGACCAGACTGATTTAGGAAGACCATACCAGAGGATGAATACCCTGGAAGAGGTTCGTAGGTTTCAGGTAGAAACACGCACAAGCACACACTGAAACTCGACATGGAGTATACGTATATGTGTGTATATATATAAAACTAGGTATAGGTGTATATATATATACAACACGTATATGGGATTCATTGATGTGGTATGATATCTGAGGTATGATGAAACAGTATAACTGGGCTTGATGCCGTGATTCTTGACTATACAGTCGTATTAAAGTGTTAGCGGATCATTAGAGAATGAGATAATGAACATGAATATATAGATTATAAAGGGTGGTGGTGATATGGAGGTACATGGGACGCTAAAATAGTACCTGGGCTGTAGCTTGTGACTGATCACGATATGATATATGTATGACTTAATCACAATATGACACATGTGACATGATATTTCTGGGGATAAACTAAGGATTATTCTATGATGGCAATGATATATGATTGATGTATGCGATTATAGTTTAGCACCTTGATCATGAGATGTGTTGATGATGACATTATACGAATGATGAGACGCCTAGGAGATACTTGACCCGTATCCCGATATTGGGATGCCGTACGATGGATTTTACCGTACGAGGCCTAGTTATGATGATTGATCCGCACTCTTGATTCGAGGAAGCCGTAATACGTACGTGATGCTATTGAGGCGGGATCGCCGACTATTAGAGATATTGATTCAGACCTTAGGTAGACTCTAGTTTCTTACTGACTAGTTTCTTAGGTTAAGTTCCTTAGAAGGTTAGATAGACACTAGTTTAGGTTTGATTCATATAGTGGTAGTTGTACTCGTATATCGCAGAGGAGTGGATAATGCACATCTGTCTTGCATTCATACTGTAATCATCATGGTGCATGTTCTTTTATATGTTGCTATAATCAGTATAAACTTTACCTGTTAGGACACCAGCACTATTACCGATGATGCGCATATTCCAAGCACACTTATTTTCCGGCTCACACACATCATCATCGGTAATTGCTATGTCACGTACACTTTAGATCATATTGTCTTTTATGGATAGAATCAGTTAACAACTAGACCGATATAATATTGTGATTATTCTCTGATGTTAGTATAAACATGATATTTATTACTTAGACATTCATGCATTCATATTTTCATGTTATCATGCAGTATTATGGGCATATGCCGACACTTATCATATAGTTACTCATGATTTTGAGATTTGGATTTCTATGAGATTTCTGGATTTTGGGGAAAACCGCAAGAATATGTAAAAAACTTCTCTCTCTCCTCCTTCTCTCTTTTTAAAAACATAAGATGCGGTTTTCTCGTGATGTATGTGTCGTCCACCATGAGATTTCATGTTTTCTGTTGGATTTCGAGACCCGATTCGAGGAGTGGATGAACCGTCTCGGGTACATGGTGGGCCCGGTATGATACCCCGGGGTAAGAAGATCGAGTTGTAGACGATGAGCCTGCCAGGGGAAGGCTACCTGCCAGTGATGTCTGGCGCGGCGGATATCCGGAGGATACCGATCGTTGTCGTGAGATTTGATGATATGGGCCGATCCGGACTGACGGAGCCCGAGATATTGAGACTTGAGATTACATGTGTTGTGTCGACGCTTGACACGGATTTCCATGGATTTCATTGTTGAGATTTCAGATTCTTATATACATTTTACTATGATAACAGCTAAACATTTCTTATACATATATATCTGGATTTCAGGATTTGTTACTTTACATTCATGGTGCATGCATTTCATTTCATATGACAAAGTATTATATGAGGCACTGACACAAGCACGGAGTATCTGCACTTACACGTAGTTTTACCCTGCTATTACTAGATGATTGGGATATTATAGTGTATTATTATGACCTAGGATAGCGTCGTGCATTCGACTTCTTTTCGTAGATGTCTTCTACTCACGAGCTGGCAACTCACCCCCGTTGTGCCAAATTTTATTTCAGGTTCGATGTACAGGTTTCCGTGGCAGCTTGTTGGCACATCTTTTCTTCAGGGTGATTTGCACGGTAGGTTGGTTCACTTGTATCCGAACCACCATTGTACTTTTATTCATTCATTTGTATCTAGTAAGCTCCATCAACCATACTTGTATTACTTGATAAGTTTATTGGACCAGTCTTTTATTTCGACCTTAGAGTCGCGCATGTATTATTCTGATCTGGTGGTTTTGTTTTCTTTTGAGTTTTGAGCCTCGCCCTTTGGCGTTGTATATTATTGTGTTTGTTGTGGTTGTTTCCGCCTGTTGGCGTTGAGCTAGCACCCGTTTGGGGATGCTTTTTTATTGTTTATTTATATTATACTTGTTGTACCCGTTTGGGGGCCAGTTTTTACAGAGGAGACTCTGCCGAAATTTTTGAGAAAATTTGCTGATACTTTTAAACTTGTTTTCTTTTTTCTTCTTCTTCTTTTATGGTTTAGATTTCTGGGCTTCGGCTTACTTAGGTTATGTGGCGCCTCTAGACGCTTCGTAATCTAAGTGCCGGTCACATTCCGTACTTTCGGGTCGTGACATGATCATATCAAACACCCACAAGCTGCAAGCGGTCTGCTAAACGTAACGGCCATCCGGGTATTGAGCGATCAGAAGATTGACGAGCAAGCCCGCTCACACTCCTGTGAATCCAACCAGTAACACTTACCGTACAGTCCGGTCTGTTCGTCTGATATGTCGCATATCTCGCCTAGGGGTGGTAAACGTCAGACCCCAATAGCTTGATAAGTCATGCCGACGTAGGGTCCATAACATTCGTGAAACTACTGATAACTCTTACCAGTATATCACTGCAACCCTGGCCAGGGATTTTCTGTTATGGCCAGTCGTGCATAGCGCAACATTAACCCCCAATACCGGGAGAGACGAATCCCCTCCTATCGCTCATTGCCTCCATGTGAATCGGGACTGTACCCAAAAACCACCTGTTTGCACGACTCAGTAGAGCCGTGGTAGGGTGGAAATCAAAGCACAGTGGGAGACACACAAGACTCTATGACGATCTCGGGTCAACAGACTAAGCTGTATCAGTGTCACCAGAGAACTGCCATCTGACGTGAGGTATAATACCATCTGGGAGTTCTCGGCGAGTCCGTTCAGTGTACCCAGTATCCACTGAGCACCCGCATACCATCTCCGATGTCAAACACCAATGGATATGGGATCATCCATCGCCCATCACATGGGTCAAGAAGATATACGCTAGTCTACTCTGGAATATCGATGCCCCGTCTCGATATTCCCTCGACTAGGAACATTGAAGGATGTACTCATGGACTACCCAGGCCCCACTAGTATGATCTGCATCATAGTCCTGGAAGTCGAGTATACATCCTAAGGGCTTTATCAACATGTAACAGAGAGACAGAAAGTATACATGTTAAGATAAAGATCAACCAGATAGCGTACTATCATGTCGAGCAAGAAAGTCCTACCTATATATGTCCCAGCATCCACTACAATATACATCTAATGTACAGTAATGGCCTCTAGGGCATACATATAACTAACAGTTTCTCGAACTGTTATAGACCATTCAACGGCACGACTTATTGAGTCATTAGGGTCGACGTGACCATCCCTAGACTCGATTTGCGGTATATCTGACGAAGAGACCGGACTGTACGGTAGTGTTGCCGGATAGCTCGACGGGAGTTGTAACAGATTCGCTTGTTTTCTTCTGATCGCTCAATACCCGGGTGGCCATTACGTTTAGCTGACCGCTTGCGGCTTGGGAGTGCTTGATGTGATCATCACCCACTGCCGGCGTATTGACGAGTCTTAGAGTCCCACATAGGAGTTACCTAGTCCAGACGAAACGTTGTGGTGCGCGTATGTGATATGCGCTTGGTCCCGATTAAAATGCGTGTATAGGATACCGTATATTAATTGGGCGGCTTGCTAATGGTCGGGTCGTATGTGATATGACCGAATTGGTGAATCAAGTGTTGATTTATCATTAGCTTCTTACTACAAACCCTATCTTGTTTATTTTGGATGTATGCATGCATGTATGCATTCATTCTTGTTCATGCACATATGGATGTGCATGCACACATGCATACATACATCATTTTATCATGGTTGCTTATACAATGAGAATGGTGGCAATATAAGAATCACACCATGGTTATTTTTTTGGATTATTATTGTTTTTAAATTAAAGCAAAAAGGAAATGAAAATGGGTTAAATCATTAAGGGTTTCTACACTCTTCTTAACCTTACCATGCTCACCTAACCTTTAACCCATGGTTTATTTTCTTTTTGTGCTTTTAACTTAAATCCAATAATATCTTTAGATCTAACCATGGTTGGGTATGAGAAAGAAAAAATATATATATGCTTTTTTTTCTTTTCTCTTTCAATGGTTCTATTATTCTCTTCTTCACAAAAGACCACCATCTTCATCAACCTTGATGCTTTGCTCTCTAGTTCTTTCAAGAGAGCAAAATACTCATAAAAATAGGATTTTGAAGTGAGATCTTTAGCCACAACATCATTCTACTCAAGTTTAGTCAACTTGATTAGAGTGTTCTCTTGGTTTTTCCAAAGTTGCTAGCTTGGACGGGAAACTCCGAGTGGATCGTCGTAGACGTGAGAGGACTACAAGTGGACCTTCTTCCAACACCCAAGAGTCTAAGGAGTCAAGCAAAAGGGGAGCTACAAAGGTTGTAGTCTCGAAACCCTTATTTTTATTAGCTTAAAGTTTAGTAACCCTAATTTTCTAGGATCGATTCCTTTGCGTGTTTGTTTAGCACCATCAAAATACATACTTTGAGACATGTGATGCTTCAAAACTCATTATAGGGTGCTAGACAAACCTAACAATGGTATCAGATCCGACCTAGAACATTAGGCGATGCTTTAGCGAAGTAAAAACTCCGATCGAAACAAAATACGGAATTACGGGACACTCTCTGGAAATTTTTTAAAAACTGTTATTTTTCAGAATTAAAAATACTCAAAAAATAGAGCAGGTAAATATAAGACAAACTGGAGAATTCGTGCCCATGAACAGTACTTTTGGCCACGGAACCGCGGATCAAGCAAGCTTAGGCCGCGGATCCGCGGCCATACAAGGGGATCTCACACTATATTTTGCACAGTGTTTTTCCTTACCTGCTATAGTATATTTTGAGTATGTTTAATCTGAATCTACTGTTGAAAATTCTGGAGATGGTTTTGGACTCGTCGTTTCGATCGGAATTTTCATTTCGTTTCCTTTTCCGGGTAAACTAGAAAGTATTGAAGTGTTCGAACAACTATCATTTACTCACTTTTCACGGAGTTTGAAAATATTGGATATACGTGCAAGTTTTGTGGTGGTCCCTCTAGAAGACAACAAACCTTAACTCGATTATGTGACCGTCTTGAACTGCCCTTTGAACCTTAGGGTTTGGGCAGTACGGCGTGCCACATGTGAGGCGTTGGCTTGACCCTTCTACGGCTGGACCGCTACTACTGTGTCACACTCCGGTTTTTTGACTCTGCTCAAGTGTTGACCTTTAGTGAATCTTGAGTATTTGATCGATTGTTCGAAAACATTAATACTGTCTGTTTATCCGGAATTTGATGCAATGTGTGGAATTCATATTACTAAACATGAAATACGGAATATGTGATATTTCGCATTTATGATGTCTAAAGCGAATGTGGATTCCAGATATTGCAGTTTTACACTTTCTTTTCTGTGACCGTAAGTGTAGTATGTACGATATCGCCGGTTTCGTTGCTATACATCAACGACAATTGGGGTATGCATACTTACTTACGTTGATGATATGAGATATTATGTGTTGCTGAGATATGATGTGCAGGATTGTCGCGATTGAATAGCCGGGGGGTTTTATGTGAGATGAGAGTTTTACATTTTTATTCATGTAAATTCAAATGTAATGTAATATTCTTTTATTTGGGGCACTTCCGGGTTGAGGTTGTATCACCAGTGTTGTATATTATTTACTTTTCCGCATTAGGATGGACCCAAGGAGGGGAGCACAGGTGACCGGGTTCTGAGGTTCAGTGGGAGGCCATCTCGAGAAGTCGAGACCGGGTCTCCTAAACTCCAGAATTGGTAGGGTCACTTGCCGCTCTCGTAGGGGTCCAGGGTGTGGGCTTGGCTATTCATCGCGACTGTGGAATCCGTATTTTCTATTCTGGCTAAATACTAAATACGGACGTCCTAGTATATCCCACGTTATATCTATATTTCTGCTGCCTGTGTTCTGTGATATCTGAGACGAATGACATATTATATATATGATATATAGTAGACGTTGCTTATGTTTTACACCCGCGCTAGTCCCGTTCCGGTATGCCGTTAGTTAAGTAACCTAACTGTGCATAACGGAACATTGCGGCGAATGCGGATGGCATAAGCGTACGTGTTATTTTCGTTTCTTTTCTGTGATTGGCTTAAGGACTTAAATGATGGGATTACATTAATGTGATTAATGTAAAGAAAATAAACCTAAAAAGATGTTGTAGAATCAGATTTGAAAAACCACTCGGATTTTTATGAAAAAGCTATATTTCAAAACTGCGGAGCTTAAGCCACTCCTTTTGAAAACCATTTGATTCTACAACGATATCAAGTTCAAAGCGTTAAAGATTTTCTTAAAAATCATCCGCAGCCCTCCGTCATTTTAGGAAGTAGAGTACTTAGTATTCGTGCTACGTTTGTTGACTATAGTTAAGGCGTAGTGTACGGTAGCTAAGTGATGTCTTCCTAAATTGCATATGATGCAGATTAATTAGGACATTCTTATGACTTTGTTGACCTTAGTTAAGGGTCATATGAGTGGGTCTAATTAATCAAGAAATGACGGGTAGAACTTGACTGGTACTTATGATTTGTTGACCTTAGTTAAGGTCGTAAGTGCCAGGGGTAAAAACCACATCGGGAATTTCAATAGTTGAAATTTGCAATGAGATTGCATACCTTCCATATGATGGTTGGATCCCGATCCCACTGTGGACAATAGTTGCTCCTAGGAGAGTTTTACAATTTACAATTAGCTAACTCATTAGGTGTCTAGAAAGGTGTTAACAGGGCTCCGCCTCTGGGAAAACGAGGTTTACTCTAATTAGGTCCGTGCGAAAGCACGGGGAACCTCCCTCAAGTACCGACACTGGCCTGGCTGAACGGTTAGCGAAGTTGTGGACTGTAATTAATCCTGGCTAGTTTTTCTTTTTAAGGTTTGAAAGAAAAACTCGATAAAAGCAGTGGGAAACATCGATTAGACAAGATAATAACCAATCTGATCTATGCAAGAGCTTTCGCTGAGTGTATTCTTTTCTCTCTCTTAATGCCAGATACCCATGACTGGACTCAAGCTTTTACTAGATAAAAACAAACTGAATAGGACCAACTATAAAGACTGGCTGAGGAATCTGAAAATCGCCTTGACTTATGATAAAGTATCATATGTCCTCACGGCTTCAGCCCCGCCCGTCCCTGGTCCAAAATCCTCAGTTGCGGACATTGAAGTCTGCAAGACATGGGATGCTGACTGTGCCACGGCCACATGCCTCGCGCTTGCATCGATGGATAACACACATCAAAAGCAGCACGAGGACATGGACATTCACGGTATATTGCTCCATACAAAGGAGTTGTATGGGGAGCAATCCCACGTATTACGATACGAAGCATCAAAGAAATTATTTCAGATGCGAGTGGCCCCTGGCACACCAGTAGGAGACCATGTTCTGAAGATGATAGCTCTTATAGAAGAGCTTGAGGACCTTGGATGGACGATGGACAATGAACAATATATAAATATTATTCTGCAGTCCCTCCCCTCCACCTTTGCTCAGTTCATAGTGAACTTCAACATGCATGGCATGGAGAAGGACCTCCCTGAACTCCTTAATATGTTAAGGAGTGCAGAGAGCACTATGAAGTTAGCAAAAACTCCCGTTATGACTATTGGAAAGTCTTCCTCTTCTCGTCCGAAAGCCAAGGCCAAGGGAAAGAAAAAGAAGAAACCCACTAATCCTAAGGGCGGAGTTAAAAAGGTGAAGGGAAAGGGAAAGTCCAAGGCTGGAGACTCAGGGAAGGGCGAATGTTTTCACTGCCACAAGACAGGACATTGGAAGCGCAATTGCACGGAGTACTTAAGTCTCAAGAAGAAGCATGGTGATACTTCTGCTTCAGGTGCGTTTGTGACTGAAAACTGTTTTTCTATAAACTCTGCTTTCTGGGTATTGGATACCGGTTCAGGTTCTCACATTTGCAATTCTATGCAGGGGCTGAGAAATAGCAAGGTTTTGAGGACAGGTGACCATACTCTCCACGTTGGAAATTGTTCCAATGTACATACAGTCGCAGTGGGAGAGTATCACTTGGGGTTGCCATCTGGATGTATTTTGGTTTTAAATCCATGTTATTTTGTACCAAGTATGCTATGTAATATAATATCCATTTCTTTGTTGGACAATGAAGGGTATAATTTTGTATTGCAGAACAATGTTATGAACATTAACCTGAATCAAATGTTGGTTGGGTATGGTACGCTTAACAACGGAATATATGTCCTAAATCAACACACAGTTTTCAGTATACAACATACTAATAAAAGAAAACTTTCAGAATTAAATGAAGCTTTTCTTTGGCACTGTAGACTTGGTCATATTAACGAAACAAGACTAAACAAGTTACACAAAGATGGATATTTAAATTCTTTTGAATATAAATCTTATGCGACTTGCCAGTCTTGTATCAAGGGTAAAATGACCAAAACTCCGTTTACCGGACACGGAGAAAGAGCTACTCAGCTCCTGGGCCTCATACATAGTGATGTATGTGGGCCTATGTCTACACAGGCTAGAGGCGGTTTTTCATACTTCATTACATTCACTGATGATTTCTCAAGATTCGGTCATGTATTTTTATTAAAACACAAGTCCGAAGCTTTTGAGAAATTCATTGAATATAAACAAGGAGTAGAAAAACAAACCGGCTTGAGTATCAAGATGCTTCGATCAGATCGAGGTGGTGAGTATCTCAGTACAGAATTTGCAAACTTCTTGAAAGAGAATGGGATTCTCTCTCAGCTCACTCCTCCTTACACACCACAGCACAACGGTGTGTCAGAACGAAGGAATAGGACCCTATTAGATATGGTCCGGTCCATGATGAGTAACGCTGAGTTACCCGTCTCGTTTTGGGGGCATGCATTGGAGACTGCAGCGTTTCTACTAAATAGGGTTCTAACCAAAGCCGTGTCTACCACACCATATGAGATATAGCATGGGAAGAGACCATCTCTTAAGAGAATTAAGATTTGGGGTTGCCCGGCCTATGTTAAAAAGCAGAATCCGGACAAACTCGAGACACGGTCAGTCTTATGTAACTTTGTGGGATATCCAAAGAATTCTTATGGATATCTATTCTACCACAAAGAGGAACAGAAAGTGTTTGTTTCTCAGTATGCCACATTCTTGGAAAAAGAGTTTTTCACAGATAAAGATAATGGCGAGGTGGTAGATCTAGAAGAGGTTCTAGAGACACAAACTACAAATGACGATTTGGTTGAACCAGCTGTTGCAACAGAAACTGAAGAATCTCGGCCACTCCGTAGGTCTGGTAGGACTTCTCGCCCACCGGAGATGTACTATGGTTTCCTTATTGATGGTAACGGAGAAGATTGCATCATGGATGATGATGATCCTACCAGTTTTCAGCAAGCTATCACGAGTAAAGACTCTGTGAAGTGGCTGGATGCCATGAGATCCGAAATGGAGTCTATATACACCAACAAAGTGTGGACTTTGGACGTTGTACCCCCTGGGGTGAAACCTGTGGGGTGCAAATGGATCTTTAAAAGAAAGATTGGTGTAGATGGACAGGTGGAGACCTATAAGGCAAGACTTGTGGCGAAGGGTTTTCGTCAAAGACCAGGTTTGGACTATGACGAGACATTTTCTCCCGTAGCTATGCTTAAATCCATTCGGATCCTACTTTCTATTGCTGCTCACTACGACTACGAAATCTGGCAGATGGACGTTAAAACCGCATTTCTGAATGGAAATTTAGAAGAATGCGTTTATATGGATCAGCCAGAGGGTTTCATTGACAGTGAGAGCAGCGGGAAAGCATGTAAATTGCTTAAATCCATATATGGGTTAAAGCAGGCATCACGGAGTTGGAACATCTGTTTCGATGATGTCATCAAAGAGTTTGATTTCATCAAAAATCCAGATGAACCTTGTGTTTATAAGAAGGCTGTAGGAAGAGCTGTCACATTCCTCGTATTGTACGTGGATGACATTCTTCTGATAGGAAATGATATTCCTATGCTACAGTCGGTCAAATCTTTCTTATCACTGAGGTTCTCCATGAAGGACCTGGGTGATGCCACATACATCCTGGGCATAAGGATCTATAGGGATAGATCCAAAAGGTTATTGGGATTGTCCCAAACCAGGTACATTGACACCATCCTAAAAAGGTTTAGTATGGAAGACTCCAAGCGGGGTACCTTACCTGCTTGCCATGGGGTCACTCTCTCCAAGGATTCTTGTCCAAAGACCGATGAAGAGAGAGCTCGCATGAGTATTATACCCTATGCTTCGGCAGTAGGATCTATAATGTATGCGATGTTATGTACACGCCCAGATGTAGCTTATGCACTTAGTGTTGTAAGCAGGTATCAATCCAACCCAGGGGAGAATCACTGGACAGCCGTGAAGAACATTCTTAAGTACTTGCGAAGGACTAAAGAATTGTTCTTGGTGTATGGTAATGGAGATCTCCAAATGGAGGCCTTTACCGATTCGAGCTTCCAGAGCGATAAGGACGACAGCAAATCTATCTCTGGGTTTGTATTTACCCTCAATGGAGGGGCGGTGAGTTGGAAGAGTTCCAAACAAGATACCGTTGCAGACTCTACGATGGAAGCTGAGTACATTGCTGCAAATGATGCCGCCAAGGAAGCCGTCTGGATGAAGAAGTTCATCTCGGAGCTAGGAGTAGTTCCAACCATTATTGATCCAATACCTTTGTATTGTGACAATAATGGGGCTATGGCGTTAGCCAAGGAGCCCAGATCTCATCAACGGTCCAGACACATCCTGAGGCGTTTTCATTTGATCCGGGAGATTGTAGATCGCCGCGAGATCGAGATTAGGAGGGTAGACACAAAGAATAACGCCGCGGATCCAATCACCAAGGCCCTCCCTCAGCCGCAGCATGAGCGACTTTTTGAGATGTTGGATATGAGATACGCCAATAACTGGCCTTAGTGCAAGTGGGAGATTATTGGATATATGTATGCCCTAGAGGCCATTATGTGATAGTGGATGTATCTATACATGTATATATATATATATATATATATATATATATATTCAGTATGCATTCTTGCTCGACATGATAGTATGCTATCTGTTCTACTTTATCTGACATGTTGATTTGATCATGCTTTTATTCATTCATACATGCTGATAAAGCCCTGAGGATATTGGCTTGACTACTCTGACTATGATGGAGATCATACTAGTGGGACATCTGTAGTCTATAAGCATATCCTAGAAAGTCCCTAGTCGTAGGTATATCGAGATGGGGCATTGATATACCAGTGTAGACTAGCGTATATGATACTAGACCCATACGATGGGCGATGGATGTTCCCACATTCATCGATGTTTGACATCAAGATCATATACGGGTGCTCAGTGCTGACTGGGTATACTGGACGGACTCACCGAGAACTCCTATATGGAATTATATCTATCGTCGAATAGCAGTTCTCAGGTGACACTGGTACAGGTTAGTCTGTAGACCCGAGATCGTCATGGAGTCTTGTGTGTTCTCCCACTGTACTTTGATTGCCATCCTACCACAGCTCTACTGAGTCGTGCAAACAGGCGGCCGTTGGGTACAGTCCCGAGACACACGAAGGCGATGAGCGATAGGAGGGGTTTCGTCTCTCCCGATATAGGGAGTTGATGTTGTGCTGTGCCCGACTGGTTATATCAGAAAGTCCCTGGCCAGGGCTGATGAGATTTACTGATAAGTGTTATCAGCAGTTTCTCGAACTGTTATAGACCATTCAACGGCACGACTTATTGAGTCATTAGGGTCGACGTGACCATCCCTAGACTCGATTTGCGGCATATCTGACGAAGAGACCGGACTGTACGGTAGTGTTGCCGGATGGCTCGACGGGAGTTGTAACATGTTCGCTTGTTTTCTTCTGATCGCTCAATACCCGGGTGGCCGTTACGTTTAGCTGACCGCTTGCGGCTTGGGAGTGCTTGATGTGATCATCACCCACTGCCGGCGTATTGACGAGTCTTAGAGTCCCACATAGGAGTTACCTAGTCCAGGCGAAATGTTGTGGTGCGCGTATGTGATATGCGCTTGGACCCGATTAAAATGCGTGTATAGGATACCGTATATTAATTGGGCGGCTTGCTAATGGTCGGGTCGTATGTGATATGACTGGATTGGTGAATCAAGTGTTTATTTATCATTAGCTTCTCAGTACAAATCCTATCTTGTTTATTTTAGATGTATGCATGCATGTATGCATTCATTCTTGTTCATGCACATATGGATGTGCATGCACACATGCATACATACATCATTTTATCATGGTTGCTTATACAATGAGAATGGTGGCAATATAAGAATCACACCATGGTTATTTTTTTGGATTATTATTGTTTTTAAATTAAAGCAAAAAGGAAATGAAAATGGGTTAAATCATTAAGGGTTTCTACACTCTTCTTAACCTTACCATGCTCACCTAACCTTTAACCCATGGTTTATTTTCTTTTTGTGCTTTTAACTTAAATCCAATAATATCTTTAGATCTAACCATGGTTGGGTATGAGAAAGAAAAAATATATATATGCTTTTTTTTTCTTTTCTCTTTCAATGGTTCTATTATTCTCTTCTTCACAAAAGACCACCATCTTCATCAACCTTGACGCTTTGCTCTCTAGTTCTTTCAAGAGAGCAAAATACTCATAAAAATAGGATTTTGAAGTGAGATCTTTAGCCACAACATCATTCTACTCAAGTTTAGCCAACTTGATTAGAGTGTTCTCTTGGTTTTTCCAAAGTTGCTAGCTTGGACGGGAAACTCCGGATGGATCGTCGTGGACGTGAGAGGACTACAAGTGGACCTTCTTCCAACACCCAAGAGTCTAAGGAGTCAAGCAAAAGGGGAGCTACAAAGGTTGTAGTCTCGAAACCCTTATTTTTATTAGCTTAAAGTTTAGTAACCCTAATTTTCTAGGATCGATTCCTTTGCGTGTTTGTTTAGCACCATCAAAATACATACTTTGAGACATGTGATGCTTCAAAACTCATTATAGGGTGCTAGACAAACCTAACACATCCATCGCCCATCACATGGGTCGAGAAGATATACGCTAGTATACTCTGGAATATCGATGCCCCGTCTCGATATTCCCACGACTAGGAACATTGAAGGATGTACTCATGGACTACCCAGGCCCCACTAGTATGATCTGCATCATAGTCCTGGAAGTCGAGTACACATCCTAAGGGCTTTATCAACATGTAACAGAGAGACAGAAAGTATACATGTTAAGATAAAGAGCAACCAGATAGCGTACTATCATGTCGAGCAAGAAAGTCCTACCTATATATGTCCCAGCATCCACTACAATATACATCCAATGTACAGTAATGGCCTCTAGGGCATATATATAACTAACACAACCAATTCGTCATAAGCATTTTGTGTCTCTAGAACCCCGTCTAGTTCTACTACATTACCATCAGTACTATTTGTAAAATTTCATTTTGCAAAAATGTGGCATGTTGAGAAACAAACACCTTTTGTTCCTCGTTGTGATAGAATAGATATCTATATGAATGTTTTGGATATCCTACAAATTTACACATGACCGATCGTGTCTCGATTTTATCCGGATTCTGATTTTTGACAAAAACTGGACAACCCCATATCCTAACTCTTTTAAGAGATGGTCTCTTTCCACACCATAACTCATATGGAGTGTAGACACGGTCTTGGTTGGAACCCTATTTAACAGATGCATTGCTTTCTCCAATGCATGTCCTCAAAAGGAAAGCGGTAACTCAGCATCACTCATCATAGATCGTACTATATCTAATAGGGTATGATTCCTCCGTTCTGACACACCGTTGTGCTGTGGTGTGTAAGGGGGAGTGAGCTGAGAGAGAATCCCATTCTCTTTTAAGAAGTCTGAAAACTCTGTACTCAAATACTCTCCATCTCGATCCGATCGAAGTCTCTTGATGCTTAAACCTGTTTGTTTTTCTACTTCAAGTTTATACTCCTTGAATTTCTCAAAAGCTTCGGATTTATTCTTTAACAAAAACACGTGTCTTAATCTTGAGAAATCATCAATAAAAGTAATGAAGTATGAAAACCACCTCTAACATGTGTAGACATTGGTCTGCATACATCACTATGTATTAGGGTTAAGAGTTTCACATCTCTTTCTCCGTGTCAAGTAAACGGAGTTTTGGTCATTTTACCTTTAATACAGGACTGACAAGTCGCATAAGATTTATATTCAAAAGGATTTAAATATCCATCTTTATGTCGCTTGTTTAGTCTTGTTTCATTAATATGAGCAAGTCTATAATGCCAAAGAAAAGCTTCATTTATATCTGAAAATTTTCTTGTATTAGTATGTTGTATATTGAAAACTGTGTGTTGGTTCAGAATGTAAATACCGTTATTTAGTGTACCATACCTAATCAACTGTTGATTCAAGTTAATGTTCAAAACATTATTTGGCAACACAAAATTATATCCTTCATTGTTTAACAAAGAAACGGATATTATATTACATAACATACTAGGTACATAATAACAATGGTTCAAAACCAAAATACAACCCGAAAGCAACCCCAGATGATACGCTCCTATGGATACAACATGTACATTGGAACTATTTCCAACCCGTAGAGTATGGTCACCAGTCTTCAAAACTTTATTGTTTGTCAATCCATGCATACAATTGCAGATGAGAGAACCAGAACATGTATCTAATACCCACGATGTAGAGTTTATAGAAAAACAGTTTTCAGTTATAAACACACCGGAAGCGGAAGCATCAGTATCACTACTACAAATAAGGGTTGCCCCTACGGATTTATCCGTAGGGGCAACCCACTGCCCCTACGGATATATCCGTAGGGGCGAAAAAATACCCCGTAGGTGCAAAGGCCGCAGGTGCAAGTTGAAACCCTGAACTTGCCTCTACGGGCAAAATCTTGCCCCTACGGATTTCTGTGTGGGTCCTGTTGCCCTTACGGAGTAGGCCGTAGGGTAAAAAAAGTTATATTATTTATGGTTTTTTTTAATATATTAAATGTACCTACGGACATAACCGTAGGGCCATGTACTACCCCCTACGGATATCTACGTAGGTACCTATCCGTAGGGGCAAAATATCAGGAATCCTGATATTTTGCCCCTACGGAATACACCGTAGGGGCAAGGACGTGGCCCCTACGGATATGTCCGTAGGGGCACTCCCAATCCCCTGGTACTGAGATCAGGGGGGAAATATCAGTTACTGCTGATATTTTGCCCCTACGGATATAGCCGTAGGGGCAACATGTGTACCTACGGATTAATCCGTAGGTACATATTATCTGTATTTTTAAAAAAAAATAGGCTTCTTGATTTTTTCCGCCCTGTGCACAATAATATATACATCAATCAAATATAAAATTAATCATCACACAATATATATCGCAGTATTCATAATCACATCTCATGCATATATATAATATACAAAAGAAACCCAAAAACCGAATATGATATAAATATAAACCAATATCAATATCGTTTCAAAATGTAGTACAGTGTGTATGATATAAATAAATACATGTTTTAAAAAATAAGAATGAAAAAGCTACCCTAGTTCGGTCCAGCTCCACCTCTGAATAACGATAGAATAACGCGCGCCTGCTCCTCGGTCAATAAACTCTGCAATTCGGCGCGAGCGGGAGTCTGAGCGGCCTGTGGAGCTGGCGATGTGGTCTGCGCAGCCGCCGTCGAGGTAGTCTCTTGCGGAGCCGCGGCTGTGGTGTAGGGTTACTAGGCACACGGAGGAGGTTCCACAAGGCATCAACCATGCCAAACAAAAATTTTCCGGTGCCGAGAAACCCTAATATAGATCGTTGACTAGAAGTTAAGGCGAAAAGCAAGCAAGTAAACAACTTTATTGCTAAGTGAAAAGGATTACAA